>JALHBU010000023.1:0-130042 GCA_024340005.1 Tolypocladium tropicale | reverse complement strand
GTGGGGGTGGCGGCGGCGATGGTGGTGCGTGCGTGGTCGGTGGGCTGGGGGGGTGGTGGAGGGGGGGGGGCACCCGGCGCCTCAATAATGTTATAAAGTATTTTTTTTTTATTTTTTTTTTTTAATACACAGCGTCCAGCGGCCCAAATGCCCCAAAACCCCCACGTAGAACTCGTCCCAGCGGAGACTGCATGAACGCAAGAGTTGGCTGAGCGTTTCCAGTTCATGACGACTACGTCGGAGACATAGTAATTGAAGCACCCCTTCTTCTTGATAGCGAAAACGTTTGTGTAATTACCGATGCATTTGGACCCCTGACGAACTGGACGGGATCAGGTGGCAGAACCTGCGTTCGGGCTTCACCCTGCCTCGAACCAGACCTCCCTATGAGCCTCGAGCCAAGGGCTGGCCCTGCTTCATCTTGGCAGCCCCGTACTTCTCCAATCGAATAGCCTGGATAGCAATGAATCCACTGGTATCCTCCGGGCTGAAGCCTTCGAGGGTGTCCATGCTGGCCTGTTCCTCACTGTACAGGTTGCTCTCAGGCGCGGACCGGGCAAGGACGTGAGCCGCTCCCTTGTAGACCATCATGTCCACTGTACCGTGAACGTTCTTCTGGCTGAACTCGATCGTGTTTTCTGGTAGTCGTCATTAGCGAATACCTCATTCATGTTTTGGCTAGAGCACAAACTTACCGAGCAGTTCACGTTCAGGGGAAAAGTACATGCCTGGCCATGTTAGTTCGAACACCTTCACAGAGCAGAACAAGGGAAAGAAACAGACCATTGTAGAGGCACTGTGACCACTCGTTACCAATCCAGGCCATTATTTGCCTGACCTTGGAGTCGAGCGTCATCCCCTCAAGATCGGTATGTGCGAGCCTCAGCACAGTCATTGCAGGAGAGTCGTAACACCCACGACTCTTGAGGCCAATGAAGCGCGATTCAACAATGTCTACCCTTCCAACGCCGTTGCGGCCAGCAATGTCGTTCATGGCTTTGAAGAGCTCAAGAGAGCCGGTCACTGTCTCACCACCGTCAACCTGGAGTTTGACAGGTATTCCTCCTTGGAAGGTGACGGAGAATTTGGTGGGGACATCGGGGGCGTCGAGCGGATCTGGAACTCATGATGATTAGCTGATCCTGAATCGAAAAGGCATGCGCTGTAGGATAACTCTTGATGAACGTACCAACGGTCCGAGTCCAGACAGTCTTGGGTGCAGGTACGTCCGGCTTCTCGAGGATACCACTCTCATAGCTACAGTGAGCCAAATTATCTAATGGAGAGTTAGGAAATCGTCTTGGTGTGGGTACGAATACGCACCGTCCTGAGACCACGGTGCCTTGGGAGTGGATGAGACAGGGATGCCATTCTCCGCGGCAAACTTTAGGAGATCTTGTCGGCCCCTAACCACGTCAGAGCTCGCCATTTTGGTAGTCGCTACCGAAGCTTACTGGAAACGGTTGAAGAATGCGGGCATCCTCCACGGGGCGATAACGGAGAGGCTCTGGGACTTGGTTAGAACTCTTGCTGTGGAGGCTTGAGCGAGCGGCAGATACATACAGGGTCGCATGCCTTCCAGGCGAGTTCGAACCTCACTTGGCTGTGATTTGTCAGTTTCCGTTGCAGTCGCCTGACGGCTCGCCGAGAAGACGTACTCATTCTGCTTCTATTAGCACGGGCAGCGTAGGAAAGATGCAAGATGTACGTACACCCTTGCCAGTGCAGCCGTGGCTGAGAATCTTGCAGTTGTATTTGTGGGCAGTCCGGACTTGGGCGCGAGCAATGACGGGGCGAGCCAGACTGGTTCCAAGGAGGTATCTAACAGGGCCATCAGCTAAGAAGCTAGGACAAGGGCGATGGCCAACGCCACGAGGATTCTTGATTTGCTCGGAATCAACAAGGCCGGGAGGCTGTGCTGTGGATGGGGGTGTAATCAGACTAACCGGTCCTCGTAAATCGCATTGCCTGTGTTCATTCGTGTCAGTCATTTGCTCCTGTACGTGCGCGGAACCGAGACGTACATTGGATGGCAGGAAAGATGAGCTCATCGACAAATTCCTGCTGCAGGTTGTCTATGATCATGCGCTCAGCACCGAGAGCGAGAGCCTTCTTCTCTACCTCGGCGAAGTCTTCTTGTTGACCGACATCGGCAAGGAAAGCCTCGAAGCGACGGGTCAGCGTTGGAAATTCGAGCGAGACGCAAAAGACTCACGACGACGGTGTACCCCTGTGGAAGATCACATTAGCATCAAGACGCCTGTCCAAAACAGCTTCTGCCTGTACAGCTTCCGTCTGTCCACAGCCTCCGCCAGTCTAGAACAGCTTCCTACCTCGAGAATCAGCCACTTGAGAATTGTGGAAGTGTCAAGACCTGTGCGACGTCAGTCATTGTCGCAATGAGTGCCCGGAGGTCTTCGTCGGCCGGTCATCGGATGGAGGGCGTACCGCCAGAGTAGGCGCTGCGGGGAAGGAAGTTAGCTCGGTCTGGTCTCAATTGCTGGAAGGTCTTACAGGCAGACACGTTTGTCGGCAGACATGATCGCTATCGTCGTCGTCGGGCTGTATGGTGGAAGAGAGCAAGCAAGATGTTGGGCGGTGAAGAGTGTTTTTGATTTTTGAAGGTGTAGGTTGCTGCTTCGCTCGTGGGAGGTGGGAGCGACTTCTTTGGGTGACTCAGGAACGCCGGGGACCTTCGGCACTCAAGTCGGAGGATCAGCAGTGCGCCACGTTGGGGGAATTCGAGCAGCTGGGCGCGTGCATGCGCTGATTCTATTGGCGAATGGCATGCAGTGGGGGGGCGGTGTGCGATAGCGATGTCGGTGGGACTGGGGAAACCTGTGGGCGGTCCCGTTTTGGCGGCTGCTTGATTAGCTAGCGTGGCCGGCCTGGGAAGTCCTTCAGCTTTGGACGACCACGACGACCGCGGAGGTCAATGTTGGCACTTACCACGCCAAGCAGTCGTAAGAGGCGACATGGGCCTGTCTCGATGGACTGAAGACATGCCGCTCCCTGCAGAGAGCCGCGGATCCCCAGTGTCTCGTATCGCGGCTCAGTGTTGGGTGCCTCCGGGGGCCGTCGTGTTGCCAGATTCGGTCCAAAGGCCGTGCTCCCAATTGCTTACTTTCCTTCGAAATCATTCATTCGCCAAAGTCCCAATCGTCCGCTCATGTCATTAGACTATGAGCCCATGTTCGGGAATCGATCAACGAGCCATCACGTAGTTGAGGTTCGCCGTGCGCGCATCAAGCCGCGACGTGAACCCTGCCTGCCACGGCCAGTAATATTATATCAAAGCGTCCGTAACTCAGGCGGAGCAGACTTTTACCCAGCTAGCAACTGTTTCGAAACGTCGATGAGAGCGGCGATACCTTGCCGTACTCTGCTACCGGCGTACTTGGCAGTCCAGCTGCCCAAGCATCCGCACCCTGCATTGCTCATTTCCCCTCCACCGTCACCTCTTCTGCTCCAATTCTAATACGTTTCTAGCTCCAAGTCCGGATGCAGAGCTCGCGACTCGGCTGTGACAGCTCCACGCCCAGTCAACGCCAAGCGGCGGGTGACTCGGCGCTATCTGACACCTCGTACTCAAATACACGATTCTCCTCAATCGCCTCATGAGATATGTCGTTCCAATATTGGTCTGCTCCGCAAGTGTGGAACCCAATGATGCCATGAAAGAGCAAGCCATGTACAAGCTGTGGCTCGCCAAACGCCCGGCTTTTGTCGCACGGGCCATGTTCCCCCCGTACGTTCATCCGGGAATACCCAGAACGAGCCGCCCAGTGTCCGGCCATGGCTGTGGCGTCACGGCGTTAATGTCGCCGCTGAGGAAGCTCGCTCGATGCCTGTGTTCACGCCCGGATCGAGAACTTGCCGGCTCCTTGCAGACGGATGTTCCCCGGCGCCAAGTCTGGCACAAAGATCGTCGCGGCCCGCCACCCGTGAGGCTTTGCACCTTGGTCTCCATATTCACCACTAGGTCGATGCTTCTATTCGTCAGGTATAAAATCTTCCCTTCTCCGACGACGCCGGCGGGTCTGGGGCGAGGCCGCTGTCAACCCACCCGTCCTTCCAGGGCGGGTTGTCCAACACTTCTTCCACCAGCGGCTGCCGCGCCTCCAGCGGCCAGGGAAACCGTCCCGGGTACGTCTTCAGCGCCTGCCGCACGCCAATCTCGCTTCCGATGAAGATGAGCGCCTTCTCGGCCGCGTCCGTCTGTTCGGGCAGCGTCGTTGGCATCACGTAGACGGCGGTCAGGGGCCAGACCAGCTTCAGGGCATCAAAGAGGATCTTGGGCGACTTGTCCTTCCCCGACGCCAACGGCCCGAGTAACCAGGGCACGCTGTCGATGATGTCCTGCGCCGCCATCCGAATTCTCTGCATGCAGTATTCCCGCTGCACCCTGAGCTCGTCCTTGTTCAGCTTGGAGAGGGTCGAGTGCGTGAGGAAGTTGGCGAGGAGCAGGACGTAGTGAAAGCCCTTGACCAGCGCCGAGTTGTACAGATTGCGCATGTAGCCGTCCAGGTCGTCGGCGTCGGCGTTGAACGTGGTGACATCCACGTCAAAGTCCCGTTCGGCCTGGGTGAATCGGCCGACGAGTGTCTGGTACTCCTTCTCGGCGCTGTCAAAGTCGCATGAAAGAAGAATAGCCACGATGCGCGCTTGGATGTTGGCGCACTTGGCGACGAAACTAGACACGTGCAACGCGTATTCTTCGCCGGGATTTACGGTGTCCCTGATGATGCCGAGCCATTCATCGGTTTCGGGGGGGCATTCTGTGTTGGAAACGAGCGCTTGGATTTGCTGCCTCGTCATGTCAGGTACTCCACTCCACGGTGAGGGGTTCTGGGGCAGCGCAACGTACCACCATGTTGTAGCTCGGCCAGAAAGCCATGCGGCCGGCACTGGTATAGAGCGACGCGCTCCCTCTGGCTTTGATAATGCTGTACAGGCCCTTTGCGTGCAGATGCCAGGGGCTCGAGGTGTCGAGGCGTCCGATGGAGCGGCTGATGGAGCCCACGAGTAACTTGTCGGGCGGGTCAGTCGGTTGCCTGAGGTCAGGTCAAACAGCTGAAGGGGGGCCAGGGCCATACCTCGTAGTTGGCTAGGATCCAGACGGTAGCAAGCACATCGTCGCGAAACGGGCCTTGCGGCGACCTGAGGGCGGAGCTGACGGAGCTGAGGGTCTTGCCGAGATAGGCCCCGAGCTCGCGTTGCGTCTCGACGCCGGAATCTCGGTGGACGGAGGTCGGGTAGCGTATGTTGGTGACGTAGGTGCGGGAGAAGAGATGGGCAGCCCAGACGAGGGGCCCGTCCCGCGGGTGCGTCCGATACGTGTTGCGTAGGAAGTCGAGGGTCGAGTACACGTTGAGCAGGATGGGGACCGAGTGGGCGGTCCAGTGCTCGTTCAGCGACGGAGGCAGCACGACTCGCCTGGGGTTGCGGACGAGGTCTGTCGACTGCGAGGAGAAGAAGGACATGGCGAGCTCCTCGTCTGCCAAGGCCGCGGGCGTTGCGCAGGCCGACGAGACGGAGCCAGGGGCGGCACTGGCGCTGACGCTGGCGCCGTCGCCGTCGCCGTCGGCATCGCCCTGCTTGGCGGAGCGCTTCTTGCGCTTCTTGAGGGTGGAGGGGTTGGCGTTGCGGAAGACGAGCTCAGCGTGGTCGCGATAGCCAGGGCACTCGACGCCGTACTTGACGCATCGCTGGCAGCCGGGACGGCCCAGGTCGCACTGCGGCGGCAACGAGTGTCAGCCCGTCATCAGTCTGGGGGCGCTTCAGGGTCAGGGGCCGAGGAGGACCTGAAGGGCGCGCGGGCGGGGGCTTTGGTGGGGGAAGAGGGAGAGGGAGTGGGAGTGGGAGAGGGAGGGGGAGGGGAGGGGAGGGATGGATGACAGCTTCGATGAGGTGAGATGGCAAGCAAGCAGGGGTCGCCCGACTGACTGACCTTGACACGGCGCCGGCGACACAGGTGGCAGTCCTGGCTGGGCTTGCCGGTGTTGGGCATGTCGGGGCGGACGGGGAATGGGAGCTTGCGAGCGAGGGGCCGGGCTGCGATGTCTTGCGGGTTGCTGCCCATGCAGGCGCGCGGGGACGAGAGAGATGGAAACGGGAAACGCATTCGAGGTGACGAGATGGGCGGGCGGCCTCTAGGCCCGAGGCGGTATGGCGGCCTGGAGCAGGGCTGAAGCGTGGGTACGAGTCCGCGAACCGTTGGCTGCCGTTCAATCAGCCAATCCAGCGGCCCCTCGCTGTACGAGTATTCCGTAGCGCTGCCGTCGCCGCTGTCGCCCCCCACACCGGCGACGCATCCTCCATGCTCCCCGCCAGCGCCGTCTGCCCCGGCCCGCGCAACCGCCCCGGCGGCGTGCGCTTCGGGCCCCGGCCGTGAGCACGTATCCAGGAAAGCTTTTTTGTGTCGCATGTACATGTTGGCGCCCCCCTACAGAGCCACGGACTCGTAGACAGAGTTCAGAGGGCGAGTTTGGGCCCTGGCTCGAGTTCCCCCGCCGCTGCTGGGAAGGCGCAGCGACAGCGCCCAAAATGGGACAATGGGAAGGTAGATGGTACGGCCCCATTTTTATGGGCTTTTCTCTAGCTGGGCACAGTGCCCAAGATCAGACAATCAACATGCTTGTTTTGCATACTGTCTAACGAACCTACTTTTTGGCGACTACGCCAGGAGTCCATCCACGACAGCCCTTATCGATGAGCCTACCTTTTCAAAGCCTCGTGTATCGTCTTCTTTGATGGCATTTGATGCAAAACACCTCTAAGTCTTCTTGCCAGGGCCCTAAGACCTATTCTAGACGTATTTAATTCTATCGCCGGTGTTGGCGTAGCCCGTGGTAGCACGTCGGGCCTGCACCCTAGGACAGTAAAGCTAGCGGACGACGACGTCGACGGTAACGCTAGTTCTATCTCGAGAGCTTAAAGCCTTATAGCGGCATTATCCCCTTAATTATCCCTATTACTAGTAGAAAGCCTTATATCCTTATCCCTAACTAAAGGAGCTATAGAGACGTATATTTAGACCCTAGCCGATAACGCTTATAGGCCCCCTCGGAGTATCTCGTAGGTATATTACTAACTAGGGTAGTAGCCTATAAATTATCTAATATATTATTATATACTAAACCCCTTAATTAAAGCCCGTTCCCCTCTCAAGGAGGTTATATACTTGTTAGAGATGGATATTCTAAACGAGGCTAGTATACGGCTTCCGTTATTATTTAATATCGGTACCTTTAATAGATCCGGAGTAGCTAGAAGATAGCTAGCCCGTCTATATTAGGTATTTAAGTCTAGTAATAATAGCTCCTTAACCTTTCCGAATACTATTATATAAGCTATTAATATAGGTTTTTAGGGAGCTACTACTACTTTAGTAGATAGCTTAGAAGAACTTCGAATTATTGTAATAAAGGCTAAAGTTAGCTTAGTATCCTAGGACGACTGGTAAACCTTAGAGACGGCCCTAAAAGATAATTACTTACCTACCGTCGTAGATCCAGGACTGGCCTAACGTATAGGAAGGCTGGAGCTATAAGAGCCTAATAAAGCCCTAGTAGCTTACTTTACTAGAGCCTAGTAGACGTTACGCTAGGCCGGTGCTTGGGATAAGATTATATTAGATCTAAAGCTCTTATCTTAACTAGAAAAGACTTACCTAAAAGGTCTTATTAATGATTTCGTTCTAGGACTAAGAGACCCTAATCTTAAGTAGGAAGCTCTAGAATAGCGGGCCTTATCTTACGATAGCTTAATAGGAGCCTAGGTAGCCGTCTAGGAAGCCCGTAGTATCCTTATCGCTAAAAAACGAGAAACTCAATAAGCTATTCGAGAGGCTAAGTTCGCTACTTTAGAACATTTCGTATAAGCCTAGACTAAAAGCTTAGCTAACTAACTTCTAAAAGACTCTTACGGGTTCGACCCGTACTAGCTATACTCTATAAGGAAAGGGCCCGTTATTCTAGACTTAATACCATACCTTACTTTAAATATCTCGTATATTATGCCTCTAGCTACGAGAAGTTCCTACTTAAGACCTCTACTGTTTTTAGTACTAAAGGCCCCTTATAACTACTTCTAGTTCTACAGACATAGCCCTCTAGGAGGTATAGCGCTAAGTATAGCTACGGTTCCTAGATATGCTAATTAGTACTATTATGTTAGCTTATAAGCCTCTAACCCCTATAGTATACCACATCCCTTAAGATTACAATATATAGCCCCTACGCCTATTAATATACCCTTAGTCTTATTATAGGCACCCCCGGCCTAGATAAACACCTCTTTAAAACCTACTAAATAGTAAAGCTAGGTCGCTAGATAGACTAGTAATCGGAACTATTAGAATAATATAACATAAGCTACTAGGGGATGTTAGAACCTATAGCCGGACCTAAGTAAGAAGGCTCTACTTTATAGCCCTTAAGACTCGAAGAATCTATATATTAATAAAACCCTGCCTCTACCTAACTAACTAGTATACTTCTATTACGGTATGCTAAGATATATAGCTCCTAAGTATTCCGCCCCTCCTATAAAGTATCTATAGGGTTAGGAAAAGGCTATCCTAAGAGCTCTAGTTCTACCGAGACAGGGATAGCCTCGAGGGACCTTAGATACTAAGCTAGCTTAGCTATATTACGAGGAACTAGTAACTAACGACCTAACTATAGGGAACCTAGGAAGGATAACGGCCTAGGAGGAGGTACTTCTAACTACCTAAGTAAGAGCTAGGGCTCTCTTAATTAAACCTAAAGGACCCTAGGATGATTTAGATTCTAAGGATATATATATATACCCCTAACCGACCTAATAGATAACTCTGAGTATAGGAGGGGACCTCTATTAGCGGCCCTTAGCGGGGAAATAAGCAAGGCTGTTCGATTATATAGCGTATCCTTAGTACTAAGCCTAGACCTAAAAGCAGTCTAGCTAAGCTATAGTAATAAGACAGCCCTCTTACGTCGTCTATAGTAAGTCCTTAGGAAGCTTAGAAATATATCTAACCTAGAGACCTTAGTAGAAAATACCTTATAGGTTATGGTTTTAGCTAGCGATATAGAACCTAATCGGAAGCGCTAACGTAACGCTTAGGGGTAGTCTATTAATCGTACCGAGCCGGATATCTAGGACGTAGACTTAGAGATATAACGGCCTTATAAAAGCACGTAGGCCTATTATAGTTTATAGCCTTAGCTAGTCCCCGGCGTAAACGATAAGGTAATAGCTAATAAGGTAGCTAAGGGCGTACGAACGCTAAGCGAGATTTAGGTACGCGAAGGTCTTAGTCCTATCGATTAGAAAGAACTAGCTAAATGTATTATTATACCTCTTAACTTAATCGACTTCTAGTAGGTTAGCCTAGAAAGGGCTAAGCAGTTCCGGTACCTATCTTCGAGAAAATAGGCTCGTATACGCAATACCTTAACTAAGCCGAGAGCTAAGGCTAAGCTACGTATAAGGTTAGGTAATGTAGGAGCTCGAAAGGCTATCGCGGCGGTACTAACTAGAGAAGCTTATAACTTTTATAATACCCGTTTACTCGGTAAGATAGGTACCTATCTTAAATCGTTTCGTATAAATACTACTATTAGAATCGGACCTAACTTTCGCTAGAAGATAGCTCTACCTCTAGACTCCGTATAGGTAGACTAAGGGTCCGAAGCAAACCTTATTTCTTACCGCTTTATAAGAGAATATAATATCTTAGTATTAGACCTAGTATCTATTAGATTTAAAGGCCTATAGATAGCTAATACTAATAGTTTACGCGTACCGGTAATATACTTTGTCTTAATAACTATTACCTATAAAGGTATTAAACGCAAAGCCTAGGTTATTATTAAGCCCGATATAAAGGCCTCTAGAGATAATATCGTAATACTCCTCGGACTACCATAGCTTTACGATATTAAAGCGGTAATTAATATCTAATATAGTATATTAGAAATCGGTAATAAGTCCCGAGAAGAACCCCATAAGCTTATATAGGGACCGGCTATAGCTATTACTAAGCGATAGCGTTTATTATTAGCCCTAGATACCCTAGAGATCCTATAATAGTATATAGGATAGAATAACTATTTAGATAATCTTAACAACGATAGTTCGGAGGGTATTAAGTTAGACGAGATAGACGAGCCTCTATCGGATATACTAGAGGAGTCGGAAAACTAATATTACTATATCGACCTAGGTACGTCGTTAAAAGGTATCTATCGGGGCTTATATAGTCTATATATAACTTAAATAAGACAGGCTTCTTATAATTTTAGTAAGAACTATACTTATAGTTTATAGGTTACGCTCCCCGAGTAACGCGACTATAATAGTAAGAAGAATATAAACTAATAGCCTAATTAAGGATATACTATTCGAGCCTGGAATAAGTTAGCGAAGACCTAGAATAGCGAAGTAGAGAAGATAAGTTCGTTATGCTTAGGGAGGAGCCCTTATAGGGATCTATTAGCTAGCTCCCTCGCATTTCTACTAATAATTAGCCTAGCCCGAGAGTCTACGAGTAGCCTATATTTCTATTTCTAATATAACGGCGACTTTAGAGACGGGACCTAGACTAAGGAGTATTAGACTTAGAAGTAAAAGCCTGGTTTAATAGTACTAGTATTCGCCTTAGACCGTTAGTACTTAAGATCTAATAAATAAGGTAATAAGGACTTTTTATACCTACCGCGACTTAAATGCTACGACCTTATAGGATATACCGCCTACGGACTTTTACCTATATCGTCCTCGACTAAAAGAGGGTCTTAAACCCTAGAATCGCTCTCCCCGGAGGAGATAGATAGACCCTAAGTATTACTAGTTAAACCACCTAGTAGGAGAGGGTATTGAAATAGGTATATACGAATATACTATAATAGCTAATCGAGCTTTGTCTAACTAGAGCGCCGAGCCTATATTAATAGCTAAGGACCTTAGGGATCCTTAGGCCGAACGACGTTTAACGTTTAACTACTCCTATATAGAGGAAGATATACCTAGCACCGCTATTCTATTACTAGCCGAGGTATACGACTAACTCTCCGACCTTCGAGTAGGAGCTTTTAGCTAGTTTAACTTAAAGTATACCTACTAGTCTATACTAGTCTACCTAGAAGGGCACTATATCTTTACTTTTACTATTCCGGGTTTCGCCTAGCTCTAACCTACTCGTATACCTTAGGGCTCTTAATCTATGGTATTTACTATAACTAAAGTTATAAAGGTAGCTCTAGGACTAATTCCCGCGCCCTTACTAGAACCCTTATTACTATCCCTATTAGTCCCGAGTAAGATAGCCCTGGTTAGTAACTATATAGACGATGTATTCCTAAGGTACGTTAACTTCCGTATATAATAGAGCTTTATTAAGGAATATTTATTGCCTCGTTTCTTCTAGTCCTTACTATAACTAAGCTTCTTAAAGGTAGCCTTAGGTATAATACGAATTACTACTATCGGATAGACCTATAAAGTAGGAGGCCGAATATATATTAAAGACGACTGAGCTGCGAAGCTATGTAATTAGCCCGTCCCCTAGGACCCTATAGGTATAAGAGCCTTCCTAGGAGTACTGGGCCCTTATAAACGATAGATAGCTAATTGCGGAGAGATTAGAAGACCCTTATACCGGCTAACTAGCTATGTCCCTTAGAAGTGGGGAGATGCCGAGGCGCTAGCCTTTACTACCCTGAGAGAGAAAGCCTTTATAGCGCTCGCTATATACGGCTTTTAGTTTAATAAACCAGTCTCTCTCTACTCGGACGTAAGTAGATATAGAGTAGGCTATATAATTATATAAAGCTAAGACAGTATAGAACGTCCTGTTTTATACGACTTATTTCTATTTATAGCTAGCTAACGTTACTATAGGACCTATAAGCGTAAGCTTTATGCTATTATTAAGTTTTACTAAAAATACCGATATTTCTTTTATACTCGAGAAGGGTTAATAATCTTTACTAATTATAAGCCCTTAACTTAGTTCCTAACCTCTACTAACTACTAAGGAATCTACGTACGATAGGTAACGGAGTTACGGCTTCTTAATATATAGATTAAATATATCGAGGGAAAACGAAATACCTACGTAGATAGCCTATCTTAGACTATCTTCCCCTCTTAAGACTGCGATAATAGTAAAATCCTATTAGAATTCGGAAGGCAGGATAAGGATACTAGTCTTTAGATCTAGAAAGATAGTCTAGGCGGGTATATAGCAATACTAGAGAAACTATCTAAACGATAAGGTACTATATTCCCCGATAAAAACGAGCGGTTATATTAAGGACTATTAACTATATAGCTATACTAACTAAGAGCTAAATAGCGGTAGACCGATATTCTAGAGATAGTAGCTTATTTAACGTCCCTAGAGGAGGCGCCCGTGTTATCTACCGCTTCCGACTATAAAGAGAGTCCTAGAGGATAATATAGTTAAGACCCCTAGTATACCGAGGTAATGCGCTACCTTATAACCGCTACTATAAAGGACGAATTAGATCGATATACGCGACGAAGAATATAAGCTACTTCTAGGAGCTTTATACTTAAGGATAGAATACTCTAGTATAAAGCCCTAACTAGCTAGCTCTGCTATCTCCTACGTAGACAGGTCGCCGAGGCGCTTTACTAAGCTTATAATAAGATAGGACACTTCGGGCTAGACGTAACCATACGCTATCTCTATATATAGGTATACTAGCTAACTATAGCTAAGGATATAGTCGATTATATTAAGGGCTGTCTTTAGTGTACTTAATACGCTCCTAACAAACCTAAAGTACTAGACTAACCTATAGTAATTAATAAGCCTTTTTAAGTTATAGGAATCGATTATATCGGACTATTCCCGCCTATAAAAGATAGGCTACTCGCTAGGACGACTTTTATACTTATAGTTATCGATTACTTTTCCCGATACTACTAGTTAATACCGGCCTATACGACTACTACTATAGAGACCTATACCCTCGTAGGATCCTAGCTAGATATACTTAGTATTATGTTATTAGTATTTTATATAGACCCTAGATCGGCTTTCTAGTCTATGGAGTTTAAGTCTATACTTAGCGAGAGAAGAATTATTATTATAGCGGGGCTATCTATGTCTTACCGAAGTATAGGTATGGTAGAGGTTACTAACAAGATTATATAATAGATTCTAAGCAGAGTCTTAGTATATACTTAGAGCTAGAACCTTAGCTAGGCGGATATATTACCGCGAGTAATAAGGGCTATAAATTTAAGGACTATAGTACGTCTAGGGTATTCGCCTTATTAAATTCTATATAGATTAGATATCTCCTAGCCTATTTAGGTACGATTTTTAAACTTCGAAGCTAGAAAGCGACGATAAGCCTTAACGACTGGGACTTATATTTAGCTAGACGAAGGTTAGTACGCCGATCTAGTAGTAAGCCAAATAGCTAAATTATTACTTAACCGAGAGACTCTAGATAAGGGTATTAACTTAAGAACTATTATACGATAGGCTAGATATACCTTACGATAACAAGCCCCCTTTAGAAAAGGAGAACTTATAATATTAGTATAAGAAGGCAAGCCTCCTAAACTATAAGCTAGATAGAGAGGGCCCTTTAAGATCCTTCGACACGCTAGTCGAGCTTCCTACTAACTCTATAACCTAGATAGGTCCCTACCTAGAAATAGGTAGTTAGAATACTATAAGGATACCCTTAAACTATTTCTCCCTCGGACTAGGTACTTAAGATCGGGGAAAGAGGAGCCTTTACCGCTTCGTTAAATACTACGTAGACCGGCTAGAGGAGCTATCGTATTAAGATCTTAATTTGCATTAACCCTAAAGCCTAAGGTTAGAATTCGCTTAGCTCGATTAGGTTCGCTAAATAAGTCACCTCACTAGCTACCTATATTACGCGGTTTATAACTCTTTCTTCCTCGGCTGTTTACTTATATTTATCGTAATACTTTTAACTTATTTCTTCTCTAGCTCCTCTTTACGATCTTACGCAGTCCTAGCGAAGAGCTTTTAGTACTATATTTAAACCGCTACCTTTAAGGCTAACCTCCTTACTTCTCTCGGACCCTCTAAATTATAAACGTAACAGCTTATCGTATATATTCCTTAGCTCTTTAAAATAGTAAAACTAGGCCTACTTTCTAAGTCTAACTAAGGCTCTTCTAACCCTCTATCGGAAGCTACTAAAATTCCTACTTAGTTTCGCATTTCGGGCTTATAAGTATCCTTTATCCTAAATAGTCGTATCGTCCTTCGAGACTAGGAGAACCTAAGTATTCGCTATATAAAGACTATCGGCTATTATATAAGCACGGGCTTTTATAATATCTAAAATAATTAACCTAACTTAGCGACCTTAGTAAGCCTATAGATCGTCGTTAGAGTCCTTCGTCGAGCTAGCCGAATATAGGATAGAACTCGCTTCGCTCCTAGAGATAACGGAAGACCTAATAATACCTACTATAAGCTAGTAGAAAAGGACTATAACGGCTTTATTACCTTCCTAAAAGCTTATTATATAGGCTATAGTACCTATACTATAGAGCTAGTTAGTATCTTTCCCCTAAAAGCTTTTACTAAGGACTCTACCTATTTCCGTACTAATAACCTACGAGGCTACTAGATTGTAACCTTACTTACGGGCGAAATTATAGGAATAGCTACGATCCTAGTATAGGATATAGTAGTTCTAGATAATATAAAAGCTTTAAAAGAAGCTATATTAGCCTATAGATAAGGATAGATTAACGACATCCTAGCGGCCTTTACTAACGGCGACTGCTCGGGGCGCGAAATTATTAAGGCTCGTTAAGAGAGATCAGTTAAAGCTCTAGAGAGAGGCTTACCCCTAGTAGTATTAGCTAAAATTACACTAGCTATATCTATAATAGACATAGAGGACCTAGATACACGTCTAAACCCTTAGCGCCCTAAGGGACCTAGTAATCGACCCCTACGAGTATGCCGACCCTTTAGCGGAATTTATATTAATAGAGGCCTAGATATATCTTACGTAGGCTTTATCTACTATACCCCTCTACTAGCTATCTTATATTATAGTACTAAGCTTTTATTAATACTTATAGATATTACTATAAAATACCCTTATAATAAACTTTATCTCTCCGGGATGATTTTAGCCCTAACGCTTTAGTCCGATATTATAAAAGATAAGCACCGTTACCTAGAGGTATTTACTACCCGTATTAATCGTCCCTAAGAGTCTCGTAAATAGGAGGTACTTAAAGTAAGCCTTATAGCCTATTTTATCTACTTTAAACACTAGTTACGTATCTATTAGTACTTTCGGTTAATAGAATTTATATACCCTTTCCGATTTATTAAGAAAGCGCTTACGGTAGATATGCGACGAGACGCTATTTTTACGGTCTAGGCCGAAGACGCCGATTATAAGAGCCTTTATAAGCTCCTTAGCTAGACCCGTTCTCGAAAGGCCGGTATATTAGCTTCTAATCGAGAAGTTATTTTTCCCGCTATAAATCCTAGTAATATGGTCTTCCCTAGTAGTATAGACACTTCTACCCCGATAAGGACCCTATAAGCTCTTTTAGGAGTAGGTAATTAATAGTAATATAGTCTTCTTACCTATAAGCGGTATAATTCTAACTTTATTAAAGTCGCTATACCTAAGACCTTAGGGGATATTGTTTTTAGAGGTACTCGCTTAGTCCTTATACCGCCTTAGGCTATACTAGACCTCTAGAGTTATTAGAGACCTAGCCTATTATCTATTTTTACTCCGGGTCCTTATAGTCCTATCTAGAAGCCTTATTTTCTACTAGCTAATATACCTACTACTTACTACCTTCTAGTACCTATAGGAGGATAGACCTAATATAGACCCGAGTTACGACTTCCGTTAACGTATATAGTAGCCCGAAATATTATTTCCTAGTACTACGAGGAATTCTTAGCTAATCTAGCCTATAGCTAGGACCTTAGGTTTATACGCATTACTCTTAGAGAGAAAATCTTTATTAACGATAACCTAAGATTGCTATTCCTAAAAGTCCTTCTTCGGGAAAATTTTTACCTTATATCTCTAGCTAAACGATAGGCTATCCGAGATGGTATCTAAGCCTCTATTAGTACAGGACTAGGCCCAGCCCCTCCGCTACCTCCAGTTCACGGCCGAGTTACTGAGGAACACTTGTAGCGTCTTATTACTGCTTTTATAGCGAGACCTATCGTGTCTTATTAGGGCTTTACCAGAGCTTAGCAAGAGCTTACGGAAATACTTACTAAAGGACTAACTAATAGATAGGAAATTCCTAATCTCCGTAATATCGTTCGCCGAGCCCGAGAGCAATACGATAAAGATATACGCCTTATCCGTACTTTTATCGAGGACCTTTAGAGAGCAGGTACGTAGGCTGATATTCCTTTACTCCCCTAGTACCCTCAATACGTATGCCGCCTCTGTAGCCTATTTGCTAGCCTAATTACTAATCCTTATACTTAGGCCTAAACTCTTAGCTAGTAGTTAGCCGGTCTAGATAGAGGTACTTAGGCTATAAGAGTAGACGATAATCTATCCCGATTCGAGCACTCGTTATAGGACGGTGCTCCGCATTACCTAGCAGGCGCTATTATCACTAGCTTAGAGGGCTTTATGCGAGAGATAGAAGCCTCTATACCTAAGCCCTTAAGGGGTATAATTACAAACTTTGAGATGTCTAACGATAATAAACCTTGAGGGGGGCTAATAAGAGCCTTTTTTTTTATTTTTTCCTTTATTATTAAGAGGATGGCTTGGTAGCAGGGATACTAACGGATAAGTACCTAGGATAATGAGGATGATATTTACTCCTTTTCTTTTTTTTTTATCTAGGCCGACGTATTCTAGGAGATATACGGCTATCTATAGGTCTAAATAGGCCCTCAATATCATCTAAACGGCTACTTTATATACCTCAATTCATCATAAGCCGTAGGCGGCCGACTTGGGGTAGTGTTATGCTGGGAAGGCGTAGCGATAGCGCCTAAAATGGGACAATGGGAAGGTAGATGGTACGGCCCTATTTTTATGGGCTTTTCTCTAGCTGGGCACAGTGCCCAAGATCAGACAATCAACATGCTTGTTTTGCACACTGTCTGACGAACCTACTTTTTGCCGCGGGTGTCGTCATAGCACGCCACGTCCAGGACGCACGCAACCCTCCTCGTGTGCGTCCGCTCGTGACAAGCCGGGGCCCCGAAACCACCATGATCGAGCCATGGCCCCGTCACCGGTGCATTTATTTGTGCGCGGGATTATTAGGGCTCGTCGGCCGCCGCTGTCTCACCCGCCGCCTCCCAGCTGACTCCTCCTCGCGCCAGTGCCGTCGCTTGCCCAATTCGGCCGCGACCTCGTCTCTCAGTGGCCACCTCAGCTTCCCTTGCCCCCGCTTTTCCCGAAGCAGCGCCCGCGCCCACGCCCTCTCTTCGACAACACAGCTTCCTCTACTCTGCAACATCCCCCGTGAGCTCGCTCATCCCCTCTCCTCGAGTAGAGCCCCGCGAGAATGGCCTACGCTACCAAGGAGAACCTCTTCCCCATGCTCGGCGGCTGCCCCTGCGGCCACGTCCGCTACCGCCTCGCCCTGCCCCCGATCCTCGTCCACTGCTGCCACTGCACCTCGTGCCAGCAGCAGGTCGGCAGCGCCTTTTCCATCAACGCCATCGTCGAGTCCTCGGCGCTGACGCTGCTGCCGTCGGCGTCGTCGCCCCTCGTCCCCGGATCCGAGGCCGACCCGCAGCCGCTCCCCGCCCGCTTCCATCCCGCCTACGCGCGCCTCACCGGAAGCATGCCCACCGCCCCGGCCGAGGCCGATGCCGCCGGAAAGCCCGTCCTCGTCACCGTGCCCTCCGAGTCGGGCGTCGGCCAGACCATCGCCAGCTGCCCCGTTTGCCACGCCGGCTTGTGGAACCACTACGCCGACGCCGGCTCGCTCGTCACCTACCTCCGCGCCGCCACGCTCGACCGCCCCTGGGAGGTCGACCCGGACGTCCACATATTCACGCGCAGCAAGAGGAGCTTCTTGTCCATCGCTGACGACAAGCCGCAGTTTGACGGCTACTACGATGACAGGGCGGCTCTGTGCAGGCCTGATGTGTTGGACAGGCTCGAGGCGTTGAAGCACAAGCAGGACGCCTACAAGGCCCAACTCAGGGCCGCCATTTGCTGACCGCGGGGCTACTCTTGATGATTCGCCCATACGAACATACATTTTGTGTCACGGCGCCGTTTGCCAGCCACGTTTGTTGTTTATCAAGTCAGGTAGCAGGAATATTTTTGATGAGACATCTCTTCGGCAACCTGTTTGAAGGTTTCACCGTGTCTCGCGTTAGCTTAGGAGCCAAACGTGCTTCGCTAAATCAAGAAAAGTATCAATCCATATCAGCTCCCCAACGCCATGCATTACCAGACCACCACTGAGGCCCTTTGAATCTGGCAGGACCTCCGAAATCAGTGCGGTACGCCAACCGCGAGGTATCTTTTGCATCTCCAAAATTGCTCCCTCAGCTTGTCACGATCCCGACAGCCGTGCCTCGTGTCCTGTCACAGTCGTGGTAGCCGCTAGCCACCAGCCTTGCGAAAGCCTTCCACCCCAAGCTGAGGCACCTCCATTTCACCGAGGCTCCGGACCCCTTCGTCGCGTCGACGTTCCATGAAGTTGTTGTACTCCGAGATGACCGTCTCCCATTCGGCCAGTGCTCGCCCCGAGTAGGCAGAGTTCTTGGCATAGATTCCTATGGGCTTCGTCGCCCTAGTCAAGGGCTCTCTTGTGGCCCCCTGCTTCTCGTTGACTTGATTCCCGTGACCGTCTGTCGAAGCGTGCGACGTCTCGTCAGCACCATCGCGCTGCTTGTCGTTGGTGCTCGGGCTGGACGTCTCCCATTTCTCATTGGCATGCCCCGCTATCACCATGGGCGTGCGGCTCAGCCACTCTTCAACAGAGGCATTCACAGAGCTTCTCCGGTCGCTCTGGCTCAGCTCATTGTCTTGTATGTCACTGCCAGACCCCAATTGCGGTACAACAATGGGCGATGGGGTTGTCAGACGCCCGTTCCGAGCTCTGATGGCCACCCGTGACTGGGCCGGTGCCGGCAGTCTCGGGCGCGTGAGATCGCGACCTACAGTTGGCGCGGGGTGCTGAAGCCAGCCCAGGACGAACTTGAAGGTGTACTTCTGCTCCTCCAAGGCTGTTGACGAGTATAGAGAGTCGGACTCCGCCGCGCCAGCCCCGCCCCTGAATCTGGTCGCATTTGACATAGTCAACGGTGCCGCATGGCGCGTCGACATATCCGTGGCCTCTGGGGGCACATCGTCTGCGAGAGGGAACTTCGCAAATCCATCGGTAACTGCTGAACGGCCGCTGCTGCTACCCGATGTCATGGAGAGGACCTTGCCAAGCAAAGACCATCGCTTCTTCGGATCGGCTTGACCAGAGAGGGTCGTGCCGGGGAATCCGTCCCACGACGACCCGTCGCTGCTGCTTGTCCTCGCAAAGGTGTCGAACCCCATGAAAAGGCCCGGTTGCGGCACGCTTGCCTCTTGTCGAATGATCATCAACCTTTTACCTGGAGCAGGACACATGGGAACCGTAGACGGCATCGTCTGGCCAGCCTCCTCTGCGGTTCGTTTCAGGTACAGGTAGTGTGACCAGACTGTCTTGAGTCTTGTCGCCGCTACGAGCATTATATTGCTGGACGATCCCGTTAGCTTGTTGCGAGCGACGACAGATACATCAGAGTCCCAACTTACACATCCACTTCATTGGCATTGCCGTCGTCGCGGCAAATTCTCCAGCAGAGCAGGCGCTGGTAGTAGGCTCGTACCATGGGGCACCAATGGTTGAAGTACGTGTTGAACGTCTCCTCGGTGAGAAGCCAGTCCAGGCAAAGTGCCGCTTTCCGGCGAGGGTCCTTTGCCACCGAATCCCAGATGGAGTATATGAAGGAGAGCATGCGCACCTCCGACATGGTGTTTAGGGAGTTCATTATCCGCTTGCAAACTTCGAGCCAAAACGGCCAGTCAACGTACTGCGTGGACAAGTTTCTAGACTCGAAGCCGTCGAAGACCATGATGGCCTCCTCTAGGAAGTCACACAGCGTGAAGCAGGCAGCGCTGTTAAACTGGGACGTCTTGCACGTCGCGCCCTTCATCACGGCCGCAAAGGACTCGGCCAGGGTGTGCCGGGCACCGGCCATCTCCGCTGTGTCGTCCGAGAGCATATCCTTCAACAAAACCACCAGTCGATTTTCATCCATCCCCTTCATGAGGTTGGTGGGAGGCAGGGGCATCGCCAATGCCAGTGCGTCGGCCCCGTTCACCGAGTCGGCCAACGGAGGGCCGTAGGCTTGCTCAATCGCCGTTTGCCGGTGGATGGTGTTATCAAGAATCGATAGGAGTTGGGCGTGAACCAGGACAAATGCCGGGGACCGGGCCTTTTCGGTCAGAGGCAGATCAGGGGGGATGAACTGGTCCGAGAGAACGTGGAAGTATTTGCAGAAGATGAAGAAGAGGTCGGTGTCGCCACCCTTCCAGCGAGAGACCCAGGGCCCGGTCCAGGGGATCCTGGCAACCATCAGAGGCATCTTGGGTATCTGCTTGAGCGAGTTCCACAGCTGCCTCGCAGACGTCCACCCAAAGGCGCTCAGCCTCGGCGGGAACAGCGCCGTAATGTCATCGCTCTCCCCGGTGTTCTTTCGCGGGAGCGCGAACTCATCGGCTATGCGGCGAATCAACTCCGGCGTCACGCCCCAAAGACGGACGAGAATTTCGGCCACGCCGGGCGCGAAGAAGAATGCATATGCGCACGTCTTGCCGGAGAAGTTCACCAAGCTCAGCGGTGCATGGCGCATGGACATCCTGTCTACCACGTAGCCCATTTGCCTGACCAGATTCGTCACAAACATGGTTCTCACGTTGTGCTCGGCCGACTCCGCCAGCAACGCCGACTGGTTCGAGCCGTCCGATGAATTGGTCCAAGATCTGGATCGGACACGTTCCGATGGCGAGCGATCCGCGAGTGCCTGGAAGTAGGTGGTCGCCTGTCGCCACTCGGGCCGCATCATGAGCAGCGTCGCCGCTTCGAGAAGGATCGGGCGGTCGACGCCGGGGACAGGTTGCAGCGTCTGGTCATCGAGCATGTCGAGTATCGCAACCCACCACTTGTTCATTACGGTCGCCCGCCGATCAATATCCTCGAGGCCAAGGCTCTTTGTTGACTTGTGATTCATGGTCCTCCGCAAAAAGGGCAGCACGAGGCTTTTCACTTGGCCAACCCGTTGTGCCGTTTGCTTCAGGCCAAACCCCTTGAATTCCAGCTCCAGGGTCTTGAAGGACGACCACAGTGAGTCTCGCGCGTGCATCGTCATCTCGTTTGACGACTCATCGGTGGCCGGGGTGCTTGTGTTGCCGTCGCTGCAGGTCGACTGCGACGCGCCGCTGGTTTTTTCGCTGCTGCAGGCCCGGTTCCCGAAGCTGGTCGAAGACGAGGCGCAGCTGCTATCCGACTCGGGCCCGCCGTCATGCATCCTGGCCGTGGGGCCGGGCGGCTTTTGCTTCATTTTGGCGAGGTAGGAGCTCGTGCGAGTGAAGGCACCCGCAGCGGGCCTCAGTGAGCTGGGCGTTTGAGTCTTCTCTTCCAGCTTCAGGTCCATGTCTGTAATAAGCTGCAGGCGTTCTGGCGGCTTGTTGGCAACCATGGTTCTCGCCTCTCTGGATGGCAGTTTATCGGCTTGAGGGTCGTGAAGGTTCTTTGGGGATGGCGAGCGAGAGGCCGCCGCCCATGACCTCCTGGCAAAGCTGGCAAAAGAGGCAGATGACCGTCGCCGATCGCCCTCTGTTGGCCGCGACGTTGGCGCCCCGAGCGCCGCGGGATCAGGGCCCGGCTTGGCCGTTTTTGACGATTGTGATCTGCCCTGGCGCCTGTCGTTTGCGGCCTCTTTTGCCGGCTTGGGGCCAGATGAGAGCCACGACCTTGGGCGGCTCATCAGTGAGGCGGTCCTCGAGCGGGCGACGGAGGGCCTCGGCGAGAGCTTAATTTGGGCCTCCTCTGGTGGGGGCGATGCCTGAGCTCGTGGCGCCGGTTGCGGCTCGACTTGCTGGGTTGGCTGCGGCCTCGCGCCATTCAGGAAGACGGATGTATCGAGTTGAAATTCGGCGTTGAACAAAGGCGCCTCGCAACTGGGCAGGTCGGTCCGAGTTGTCGAGTCGGCAGCTCCAGCTGTAGCTCCATGGTCCTGGCCTTTAGGTTGCGCCGCTGCCTGCTTGGCGGCGGGGTCGACCGACGACAACGATGACGATGACAGCGAGAGGATGTCGACATTGCACTGTGAGGGGGACAGAGGGCGCGCATTTTGATTCATGGCCGGCGCCATGGCCATCCCAGAACGGCTCAAAAAGGCCAGCTGGGAGCGCAGGAAGACGCAGAGCGCCGCCTGCGATGGTTGTTGTCGGCGGCCGTGCGGGAGCGTCCGCGAGACGAAGCTAGAGGCACTTAATGATTCAACATTACTGTCCGCCTTCTCTGGCCGGCAGAGGGGCACGACACAGCACGGCACGGGCGTGGGACGAGGTCGTTGGTGAGAGCCAGCGGTGGTAGCGAGCGAGCGTTGTTGGGATGAGGAGGGAGTGTCGAGCCCTGACGGAGAAAGTCGTGACAGCTCCACACGGAGGTGCTCGAACGGACGGGGATCACGGTGCGTTATACTCGTTGCGGGCTGTGCAGATCCAGGACGAGGGACCCGACGCCTTACATGGGAAGCTCAGCCCGTCTGCTGGCCGATTACGTCGCTCGGGCAGGCGCCGATCGGGAGGCCGGAGATTGGGATGGATGAAGAGCACCCGGCGGCGCGAGACTCAGGGTCGTCAGGGAGGCGAGTCAGACAGGGAGATTTGCTGGACTGCCTCGCAATGGCGCAGGGTCCACGGGCGGGCTGGACGGCAGGGGAGCGAGCGGACGGGGTCTGATGATCCGCGGAGGAGGAGGCGTCCTAGAGGCAGCAATGCATTGCCTCCCGTCATGCCGTCCTGCTCGAGGACCGCGCAGAGCTCCAGCCGCGACGCACCTGCTCGTATCGGCACTGGCGCGCAGCGTTGCGCAGGGCCTATGCGCAGCCGCCCTTTTACAATTGGGGGCCTCTGGGGCGGGAGCTTCGGCGTCGCTGTTGGACCTGCAACTCAGGGCTGGCGTTTGGCCGACGGCCAGCAGGAGGACCCTTTTTTTGCGCCGCGCTGGGGCCCAGCCGGCAGGGGCTCGTCGTCGCGGATGGCGTTTCCCTGTCCTGCTAACATTGGATGGGATTTATTGCATCTCAGCTGAGAGCCTAGCCTTGGCCCGAGCTCCTTCGCAGCGCCCGTCGTCACCAGAGCAGCAAGCAACAGCATCATCATCATTATGGGGACGAAGCGAGCACGGGTACGAGTGCAGGTACCTATGTAGTACCGTGGCACCGTCGCAGGTGGCTTTCGAGCAGCGTGCCGCTGCATCAAACCCGCGCTCTCTCTCGTCTCCCTCTCCCGCTCTCATCTTCCCGCATCTCCGCCCGCTGCACTGCATGCTCGCAAATCTGCATTCAAAAAAAAAGCCCATCCATCGCCGCTACCCTTTGCTTAGCGCCAAAGGCTGCCGCTCGCCGCCCCTCCACCAGCACGATGGGGGGGGCCCCGCTGAGCGGCCCCTGTCGTCGGCGCCCGGCTGCTGCAGCAGCTGGAGCTCGAAACGGATGGTGGCGCCCCCGAGCTGGCCGGCAGCCGCCCCCTCTGCCTCGCCGCCCCTCTCTTGGCCACCTTGGGCAATCGTGTGGGCTGTTTTCTGCGGCAGAGCCCATCCACACGGGGTCCTTTGCCTGCCTCATCGGTTATTTGGAGGCTTGGCCGCTGCATTGCTCCGACCGCCAGCGCAATTAGGCTTTGCTTTGTTCAACGCGGGCTGGCATCGCGGCGTCTCGTCGTGTCCGGGCTCAAGCACGAGGGACATGAACGGCCAGGTCGCGCACGTCATGGTACGGAGCAGTCTGTGCTATACTGGCAGCGTCCACTGGGCGTGGCGCGAGGCGGTCACACGCTGGCCTGGAGCGCACCCGCAACGCATCAGGCATCGCCGCCGCCCGCTGCAGATCTTGCTTCAATGCGGCGCGAGCAGCCTCTCGCCTCTCTTCTGCCTGCGGCATCAAGGGCGAGCAGACCACCTAAAGTAGCTAAAATTTGCATCCGCGCCGCAGCCAGCGGCACCAGCAGGACAACAGCCAGCGGCGTCTTGACGGCGTGGTGCCTTTCTTGCGCATCTCCTCCGGGCGGACGAACCCTTGGGTCCTCGAGCGTTTCAAGTCTCGTATCTCGGACCATCTGCCAAGCAATGACGCGACGTTGTCAATTCGGGGGTTCAATCAGCACGGGCACCACAACTTTCAAAATGCACAGATCTGGCCGGCGGCTTACTCCTCCGCTCACACTGCGGCCAAGGTTGTGTACGGCTACGGTCAGCGCGGTGCTGCGTGCGGATGCCGCTTGCACGACCGCCGGCGTTCTCGAGGCTGCGCGCCACCTCGTCAAAGGCTGTGGGTGTGATCGCCTCGTCCAAAAATCCACGTTCGTGACGATCCGTGTACTACTCTAAACCTTAGACTCAAGTCAAAAGTTCGTGAGTCGTCGGCCATTGTGCTCGCCGACTACAAGACGTTCTCGAAGAAGATTAGGCGGTTTCACGATCGAGATGCTTTGACACGAGAATTCGCCCAAACGAACATGGTCTCCCTCGGTCATGTCCGAACGTCCGCTTGACAACAGCAATGCTCTAGCGCCGACGTATGCCCGATTATCATGGTCCTTGCGCGTTTGCAAGGCCATTGGCCACGTTGCACATCTCTTCTCCAGTGTAGCTTGCATTCACCGACATGAACCACCGATGCATGAGCGCGTGTACCCCGACTTTGCCAATGCAGCGATGCGCTTCGGCGGGGGCTGTTGATTCTGTGGCATTACGTGTTACCAGGTATTTTGGATGACGACGGTCTGAGGACTAGCTAATTAGACTTCGGCCGATCCGTCTGTCGAGTGTTAAGTCGGTCTGACCATGGATGCCTCTCCCCATCAGCGGGGGGGAACTCTCGCCGTCTTCCGTTCACTTGCCACAGATGAACAGAGCAACGACGCCAATCCTTGGCTAGAAGCGGCGGAATGGCAACCGATTGACGCTCCGGGCACAGCATCCATACGTCATCAGCACGAGCACTCATGTCGATCACGATATCGAAGGCATGTTCCCTCATCTTCATGCACCAGAGTCTGTAGAGCAACTAGAACAGAGGTGTTTGGTAATGATGAGGTATTGGTCTTGGCACGAAGAATTATTCCTTCAGCAGAGAGAGCATGGAAAAGAGCCCGGTGCTGTACACACTAATGCCGTTGCGAGAAAACTCGCATCACTGTCATCGCTGACGCCTGAACATCTTCACCTCGGTGAGCCTGGATGGCAGCCGTCTCACGCCGACAGCCTCCTGTCCTTCGCTCCGCCGGCGATCATGCAATTTCGATCGCCGTGGTCTGCGTCGCAGGACACAGCGCAGGACACTATCCCGTGCCGGAGGCCAGAAAGGAGGTTGTCTGAGGCTGGGTGACGAGGTCACGAACGGTCTGCGGAGGTTGGCGGTGCAACCACTCAGGCAGACGACCGTCGCCAAACCCAGCTCGCCTTGGCGTTTGACTGCGTCCAGGTGTCATCGCAGGCACGATATTGCAGCGTCGCTTTGAAGTGATGAGGGAAGAGGAACTTGTCGGAAGGGTCGTGAAAATTTCGTGCAGACCAAAGTACCCGCCAGCGCTGGGTTATGTAATCAGACCAGGGCCGTCGCAGGAACACCCGAAAGGGTAAGCACGCAAGCACAGCAGCAAGGGTCAACTCGCACTCACAATGACAGTCTCAATACGGAGTACTTAGCAAGAGATGGGCAATTAATTGTGAAATTCGCAAGACGCCGAAATGAGTCTACGCATGCAACTGTTTGATGAACCATCTCGCACTATATGATCAACTCCTTGACGGTGGCCTCGAGCCCTCCGAGGGTCATGCCGTGCCTCCCAGGTGGACGCCATGGTTGCTACCCTACAGTGTCGGAAGGTGCCCAGACGAAGCTGCCCAGAGACACCAGGGTGCTCTTTGAACGCCATTGCGATTGTTGGCTTCATTGCGTTCAGGGGACAGGGTAGCATCAAGCTTAAAACCTTGTTCCACAAGGACTACGTATGTACGGGTACCAATCGCCTCGCTTGCACGTGTGATACGGCTCGACGAAAGATGAGTTGCAACGGGGGCAACCCAGTGGCTCTAAACTCGGAGATTGCTTGGGGGCGCCGACTGGGTCGTTGACTTGGATTTCCGAGTCCAGTGGCCAACCAGCGGCGTCGATTTGCCCTACGGTTCGTAATCGCGGGCAACGGCGCGGGTAGCTCGAGCGCCAAAATCGATCCAGGCCCACCCGGGCCGTTGAAGCTCAGGCAATGCCGTCACCGCGAAGCGCTGGCGAAGCCCGCCCACGACGTATTAGCTGTAGCCCGTATCAAGGCACGAGCTGCTTGGCTGCAGCGCCACGAGAATTCCCCCTCCGTCCCTCCGTCCCTCTCTCTCCCAAGGCAACTCTCACGACACTGCGTTTACTGCCTGTGTTGAGTGGTGGCTGCTGCTGGTAAAAGAGGTAGTCGCCATATATCCGCCTGTGCCGCCGGTCCCTTGCATGCCGCGCGGTTGGTTTCCGAGACAGGGTGCCAAGCTCGGTTCATAAACAAGTTCAGTTCCCGGCTGCCTCCCGCGTAGGTAAGCAATTCGCCTTGCTTGGACTCGCGCTGCTCGGACAAGGCCCTTGAAAACACGCCACACATTCGCGACAGCTGCCACCGCAACTCGGTGCTCAAGTGTCAACGATGGCGTCTCACGAAGACAGCAGCAGCGACAACCTGGGGCATGGGGGCGAGCACAATCCACACGCGTCCGCGAGCCGATGGCGTCACCAGGAGTCGTCGTCCTTCCACCGGCACGCCGCCTCGCATCAGGCCGAGGCCCGCGACCCCGTGGCCGGCGGGACGACGGGCGACCTCGCCGACTTCCTGAACGCGACTCGCATCGAGCCCGAGAGTGATGGCAGCGGCCACGGCAGCGGGAACTACCAGCCCATCACCATCGCGGCCCTACCCGGCGCGGCGCAAGACCAGCCAGGCTCTGGGCACGGCCAGGCCGAGCCCGCGGATGGCAGGGAAATCGTCTGCGGGCCGCTGCTCAACTACCGCCGCATGGACGAGGGCCGCTGGTACGGGAGCGTGCTGATCATCGTCAAAGGCGGCGGCCAGGAGGTCCTCTACCAGCCCTCATTGACGATACGACGGCTTGGGGAGGCCAGGCAACTTGCCGCCACCGCCACGGCTGGCGTC
The DNA here is from genome assembly GCA_024340005.1 of Tolypocladium tropicale. Taxonomy (NCBI): domain Eukaryota; kingdom Fungi; phylum Ascomycota; class Sordariomycetes; order Hypocreales; family Ophiocordycipitaceae; genus Tolypocladium; species Tolypocladium tropicale. Next base: position 102,593 of record JALHBU010000023.1, on the reverse strand, counting down.
AACGGCACAAACGGCGAAGGCAACGGCGAAGGCAGCGGCGAGGCCTCGCGCGGAACCCGGTTCGAGTCCCATCGTCTCTACTCGGACAAGCGCAACACGTTCTGGGCATTCGACATTGACGTGCCCCTCGAGCCCCATGAGATCAAATACGAGTATGAGGTTCCCGACATGCGCTTCTCCAGCAAGCACAAGCCCCGAGTCAACCGCTTCTTCGTGCCCGCGGCGAACGAGTCGATGCGCCTCATGTTCCACTCGTGCAACGGCTTCAGCGTCGGGACCGACGAGGAGGCCTTCAGCGGCGCCCCGCTGTGGCACGAGGTGATGAGGAAGCACGAGCGTGCCCCCATCCATGTCATGATTGGCGGCGGCGACCAGATCTATAACGACGGCATCAGGGTCAACGGCCCGCTACGTGCCTGGACGGACATTGGCAACCCCAAGAAGCGGAGGGATTTCCCGTTCCCGGAGACGCTGCGCGCCGAGTGCGACGACTACTACCTCAACAACTACATTCGGTGGTACAATACGAAGCCCTTTGCGACTGCCAACGGCCAGATTCCTCAGGTGAACATCTGGGACGATCACGACGTGAGCACCGAGGCTGGAGGGGCGGACGTGGTGAGATGCTCGTACTGACCTACCTGCCAGATCATCGATGGATTTGGTTCCTACGTCGACAACTTCATGCGTTGCGACGTGTTTCGCGGAATCGGCGGCACTGCGCACAAGTACTACATGCTATTCCAGCATCACCTGCCTCCGCCGTCGTCTACGTACACTTCGGGTAATATCCGCCCGTGTCCTTGCAGACGTTGTTCCTGCTAATGCGATTCAGACCATCTTGATGCCAATGGCGAGTCCCCTGGCCCTGATCCCAACCAGCTCATCGACACGTTTGTTGCTCCCCCAAAGACGGATCTGCAGTACATCGTGGGGAACAAGCCAGGACCGTACGTTGCCGAGCACTCGTTCAACATGTACTGTCGACTTGGAGCCCGCATCGCCCTCGTCGGAATTGATGCACGAACCGAGGTGAGCATCTCTGCTCCGCATTTGCCGACTTTGCAGCTGACAGCAGGCGAAAAAGCGGACTCGTCACCAAGTCAACTATCCTGAGACGTACGCTCTCATCTTCGACAGGCTACGGAAGGAGCTGGGGGCGGCTGCCGCTTCGTCGCGACCGATCAAGCACTTGATCTTGCTCCTCGGCATCCCCATTGCGTATCCGGTATGGAACCGCCCGCCTGGGAGTTTTTGGGATGCGGGTTGAGCTGACATGAAAACAGCGCCTGACTTGGCTGGAGAACGTGCTGCGGAGCCCCATCATCGGTCCCGTCAAGTTCCTCAACCGCCGCTTCGGCCTCGGCGGTGGGCTCTTCAATCACTTCGACGGGAGTGTCGATCTTTTGGACGACCTCGATGACCACTACACGGCAAGGACTCATAAGAAGGAGCGAGCTGAGCTCATCGAGCAGATGCAAGCCATCGCGGCAGAGTTCTCGGTCCGCATCACCATCCTGGGCGGCGACGTGCATCTGGCCGCTCTGGGGCGCTTCTACTCCAACCCCAAGCTCAAGGTTCCCGTCGAGCAGGACAACCGATACATGGCCAACGTCGTGTCGTCGGCCATCGTCAACAAGCCCCCGCCGCAGGCGGTCGCCAATCTCCTGGCCAGAAGGAACAAGATCCACCACCTAAACGGCGACACGGACGAGACACTGCTCGATTTCTTCGACAAAGACCCCGGTAGCTCGAACAAGACGGCCAGCTTCAACCACTGCACGATGCCTAGCCGCAATTTCGCCACGTTGACGGAGAACTCGCCCAACACCACGGCAGCGGAGACGAACGGCGATGCGCCGGAGACCAGCAATGGCGACCGCCCTCCGGAGTCTTTCCAGGGCAAGGACGGACATACTCAGCTGCACCGCGGCGAGGTCGCGGCCGGCACCAAACACAAGGCGGCATCGGACGCGACGCATGGGCGTGGCAACGACGGCGGCCTCGACATTTGCATCAACGTCGAGATCGACCAGCATGATGCTGAGGGCCACACCCAGGGCTACGGGCTGACGGTGCCGACCTTGAGCTACGAGGCGCGGGCTCCGTCCACCCCTACATCGGCTCGCTGATCTTGGCCGCGACGATTTAGCCGATGCATTTTTGCACTTGGTAGCTGAGATGGAGCTGGCGGTTGTTGGAGGAGCGGCCACGTGGTGGCGTAATCTTGGCGGGATATTGATGCGTTGTAAGAGTTCCGATTTGGAGTAAATGGGTTGAGATACCTACGACGCAAGGCTTTTGTCATATAAAGATACCAAGCAAAGGCACGATGATATCACTTGGATACCCATAGGAGGGAGAATGAGACGTTGATTGGGCTGGTAATCTCCGATGTGCGATGTGCGCTTCCGCATCCCCCGGCTTCGGAGAAGGTCTGCAATACGACCCTACCTGTGCGATCAACCCCACGGGGATAACTGACATACTCGTAGTTCACTTCCCCCCCCTTTGGCGGAGGGCACCTTGTCATGACATGTACGGATACTCGTATGCGAGTCGATGCTCGCGTGCTACCCGCCCGTTCCTTGGTCACGAGGCTGAAGAGTTTCTCTGACACCTTTTTCGCACCACATTACCCCATCGCGCCGGCGGTTGGCGGAGGGACTGGCCCGACTAGAGGAATCTCGAATCTGGCAATCTGGGGCAAGAGGCGCGCTACTCGTACTTTGTCTCCAGGGCCCGGACGGCATTGGCCGGCTCCTCAGAAGATTCCCTGTGTTCTAGCGGTCCCGGAACCCACACATGACACCAAAACTGCACGCCTCCCGCGCTGTGGCCTGTCTCCCGGGGGCGGCTCGAGACGGCAACGGCGAGCCCAGGCCGAAGTCGGGCGTCTCTGGACTGCTGCCGCCAGGCCATTGCCCAATGGCCTTGCAGCGCGTCCGCCCCCGGCTGCTCCATCGGGGTGCTCGCCAGGCCTGTGGCGGCGAACGTCATGGGGGGACGCCCCACCGGCGCCCCTCTCGCAGTGCATTTAACCCGCGATAAGCCGAAAGCGCCAGCCACTCGCATAAGAGCATCAGCGACGGGCGCTCCGATACATCACCTACCCGTTGCCGCCTCCAACGACGTCTGGATTTTATTCGAGGCAGGACGACGCAGAGGCGAACAGAGTCAACGACGTTGCTTGCCATCTTTCTGCCTTCTCGCCATAGCCTTTGACGAAGCGCTTCCCTCGCCACAATGAAGTCGACCTTGTTCAACCGGGCGGGCGCCCAGAGCCTTCGCTGCGCCGGCCAGGCGTCCCAGCGGAAGAGCATGGGCACCCTCGCGACGTGGAGGACGCCCAAGGTGGCCAACGAGCCCAACGTAAGTGACGAGCGGCCTCCGAGGATGCCCGTGACGGCAGGAAGCTGACGGCTATGGCATCAAACAGCACCACTACGCCAAGGGCAGCGCCCAGCGTCAGGGCCTGACGGCGGCCATCGAGAAGCTCCAGCAGCGCTTGCCCCTCGAGGTCCCCGTCGTGGTCGGCGGCAAGGAGGTACGTGATGGCATCGGTATGCTTTGAAGTGGTCTTGATCTGACTTGCGCTCCTCCAGATCAAGACGTCTCCCGTGTCCCAGCAGTTCAACCCGTCCGACCACGCCAGCACGGTCGCCTCGTACCACACGGCGACTCCCGCCGACGTCTCCAAGGCCATCGACGCCGCCCTCGCCGCCAAGCCGGCCTGGGAGTCGCTTCCCTTTGCCGACCGCGCCGCCGTCTTCCTCAAGGCCGCCGACCTCGTCTCTAACAAGTACCGCTACGACATCATGGCCACCACGGTCCTGGGCCAGGGCAAGAACGCGTGGCAGGCCGAGATCGACGCCGCCGCCGAGCTGGCTGACTTCTTCCGCTTCAACGTCCAGTACGCCCAGGATATGCTCAACCAGCAGCCCGAGCACCACGCCACCGGCGTCTGGAACCGTCTCGAGTACCGCCCGCTCGAGGGTTTCGTCTACGCCGTCAGCCCCTTCAACTTCACCGCCATTGCCGGCAACCTGCCCGGCGCCCCCGCCCTCATGGGCAACGTGGTCGTCTGGAAGCCCAGTGATTCCGCCATCGCGTCCAACTGGCTGGTCTACCAGATCCTGCTCGAGGCTGGCCTGCCCAAGGACGTCATCCAGTTCGTCCCCGGCAACCCCGAGGAGGTGACTAAGGTCGTCCTGGGCCACAAAGAGTTTGCCGCTCTCCACTACACCGGCAGCACTGCCGTCTTCCGCAAGCTGTACGGAGCCATCGGCCAGGGCGTTGCCGAGGGCCGGTACAAGTGCTACCCTCGCATCGTGGGCGAGACCGGTGGCAAGAACTTCCACCTCATCCACCCGTCCGCGGACGTGGAGAACGCAGCCATCCACACCGTTCGTGGTGCCTTCGAGTACCAGGGACAGAAGTGCAGCGCCACGTCCCGCGTCTACGTGCCCAAGTCGCTCTGGCCCGCCTTCAAGGATAAGCTGGTGGCCGAGACCAAGAAGCTCACCGTCGGCCAGCCTGGCGACTTCTCCAACTTCATGGGTCCCGTGATCCACGCTGCTTCCTTCAAGAAGCTGTCGGGTGCCATTGACGAGGCCAACAGCGACAAGGAGATGGAGCTGCTCACCGGCGGTGCCTACGACTCGTCCAAGGGCTACTTCGTCCAGCCCACCATCTACAGAACCAGCAACCCCGCGCACAAGTTCCTGTCCACCGAGTTCTTCGGCCCCATCCTGACCACCTACGTGTACGACGACGCCGCGCCCGATGCCTTCGCCAAGGCCTGCGAGCTGGTTGACTCCACCTCCGAGTACGGCTTGACCGGTTCCATCTTCGCGGCCGACCGGGAGGCGGTCCGTTTCGCCGAGGAGAAGCTCCGCAACGCCGCTGGTAACTTCTACATCAACTGCAAGAGCACCGGCGCCGTCGTCGGCCAGCAGGCCTTCGGTGGTTCCAGGGCCAGTGGTACCGACGACAAGGCCGGCAGCCCCAACCTGCTGACCCGATTCGTCAACATGCGGGCGATCAAGGAGGAGTTCAACGCGACGACCAAGGTCACGTACCCGAGCAACGAGGTTTAAAAGAGCGAGTATTGCCTCTGGCGCCCGGTTTGCATGAAGCGCCGGTTTTGATGGCCAATGGGTTGGCTAGCTGATATGAACGGGCTATGTATGATTGTACTGGAACGGAGGAATGTAGATTGAGACGCCAAGGGGGCGGTAATCACGATTTTAATGAAAGCTGCTGCTTAAGCGATCTGAGACGCAACACGGCGTGATGGTACACATCTCCATGCATCTTCAGGTATGGCCTGGCGATTCATGTGTCATCTTGGTTAGAGACCCGGGCTTGAGATCCCGGAGTGCAGGTTTTGATGGCGTAGATAGCCACTTGCCAAGCAGAAAGTATACCGAAGACAAGCTTAGGCCTTTGTGGAGTATTCGACTTGTCATCGGACTTGACGCAACTTTACAAACTTGTGACGCTTGCCTACAACGAATACTTGGTACGGAGTACGGAGTACTTCGTACGCGGCCGGGGATGCCGCAAGAAGGAGCTCACACAACCCCGGACCAACCCCACGTCGTTGCACAGACCCCCGGCAAGAGCAGGGTCGAAGGATTCAATGCTTTGCTGCTTCGCCTTGGACCGGCCAAGCCGCTCGCCCTGTCCCCAGTTGGCAAATGCGCTCCGGGGCAGTCGTGGACGTTAGCCTTCCAAGGGCTTCCTGACTCATACAACGAGGACAGGCAAATGGTTGTCCCGTTTCCCCAATTAACACGCGAGAAGGATCGCGAAGTTGCGCTGGCATGGGTTGCTAACCGCGGGCTGCCGCGTGGCGCTGGTGGGTGTCTCTGCTTGGTTTGTGAGCTGTTGCCGGGTTGCATTATCGTTGCAGCCGGCACGGTGAGCGACCATGTCACGAATGGTAGCCAAGAACACCCAAGCCGCTTGGCGGTGAGCTCTCTGCTCGCGGTCATGAGCACGAGTGCCTGTACGCCGTGCGCGCACGCGGCTCGACGGGGGCTCGCATAAGAGGCTATGGTGAGCCGGACTTGGCGCAATCAACTGCCGCTCCCCCATCTGAACCGCGCAGCGACTCAAGATCGCCGGCGTCGTTGCAGACGTTCCAGATACTAGGCCCCCGTGTTCGTCGAGCGAGTCAACGTCGGCAGCTCGATGGCGGACACGTGCGCCCTCAGACCGGCCTCACACGACCGCGATCGAGGAGGGGCGCCTCCAGAGCCCCCGCTGCCCCTGCCGGGGATGCGGTGTTTGCCGCTTCGGGACTGGGGAGGGCGAGGTCGATCCGGTAGCTCCACGGCGGCGGAGGCAAGGAGGGAAAGGTTATCGCAGACCGGGTGCGTTCGTGCGTCGTGCTGGGGAGACGCCAAGGGAGCCAAGAGCAGTCGTCGTGGTCCGGCTGGCGCCCACATGGGCCCACGCGGCGCCGTGATTCGTCGGCCGCCGCGCAGCGCCACGGCGAGCACGCGACCATCTTCTCGATGATGCTTGGTCAATTGTAGGATCGCAGGCTTCCCGCGCCGGCCCCTGTGGCGAGGCGACGTCTTGGGTGTTTGCGGATGGCCTGGCGCCCTCTTGGAGTTTGCCCACGGGGCGGCATGGGCGGGAGGAGCCCAGTAGGGAAGGCGGGACGGTGCCTCGTGGGTGCTTGCCGTTCAAGACTCCCTCCCATCAGATGTCTCGGCCATCTCGTTCCCGTCTCTGGTGAACTCTCCTCTCTCTTCCTCTCCTCACCTGTCTTCTTCGATTATTCCCTTACCTGCACACAGTCTGACACGTCGACGCCAATTCGTCGTGAGTCTTTCGTTTTTTTCTTGCTGACGCCGCTGTCGAGCTTGAACACCCCGATACCTTCAGTGCTCGTGCTTCTGCTGCCGAGGCTCTGCCCTCCCCCAGACGCATACTTGCCTGAAAACACTCATTGTGACGTCGCTTGCAGCGCGTTGGTCAACAAAGCACGAGCCCATTTGCTTAGAACGGCAGTTTCAGAAGCCGTCGAAAGAAGTGGTCGACGACCACAAAAGAAAGTCGCTTGACAGCAGCGTCATAAAACAGACGCCAAGTACACGGGCATAAAGCGCAAGACAAGGACGCGCGTGCTCGCTCAATACGTGCTTGTGTGAGTCTTCCGGCGAGCATAGGCGACCCGCTTGTCTTCCCGAAAGACGAGTGCCGCGCCACGAGGGCTTCAAAGGTTCCCGCCCATACGACTCGTTACGGCGAGATCCATCCGTTCGGCTGCTCCTCATCGAGGCCTAGCCCAGCGGCACGGCTCCATTCCACCCGCTGCGCTGCCATTGCGCGCTTGGACACACAGCAAAGCTCGGTACTTGACCGGGCCCGTGTTTCCGATCGCGAAGTACAAGGAGGATAGGTGAAAGCACGAGCACAAGCCTCATTCAGACTGTGGCTTACCCGTTTCGTTTGAGCCGAAGTGCCGCATCATCGCTTTATAACGCACGCGACTCCGCCATGCCCCAACCAGCCCTTCCGCCTACCCCTGGCTCCTCGACAGATATCAAGGGAAAGGACGGCTTTCAACAACTTACAACTCTTCACCTCTCCTTTGAGCTCCCGCCTCCCGCCATACACGATGGTTTGCGCTTATCCCCGACGGATACCAAGCGCTCTTCTCCCACTCAGGCTGCCTACCCGCCACCGTTGACGGCCTCGCCCAGGGCCGCATTTCCTATGCAGGCTGCTGAGACGGTCAAATCGCGACGGAGATCATCAGCTGCGAAGGAACCCAGAGACACTCCGTTTGCACTTCCACCGCCGCCTACAAGGTCAAGGAAGATTATTCAAATGAAGCCCCGGCCACAGGACGAGGCGGGAGATAATTCCTCCGCCAGAGACGCGGCCAAGTCCAGTGCCAAGGGAGCCGCAAACATGGGCAAGACAGGCGGTAATGCCGCAGCCGGCGACAAGGGGAAAAAGAAGCAGCCAAGCGCCACGAGTGCGGCAGGCCGCAAGATTGCGAGAAAGACGGCTCACAGTCTCATTGAAAGGAGGCGGCGCAGCAAGATGAACGAAGAGTTCGCCGTGCTCAAAAACATGATTCCGGCTTGCACGGGCGAGATGCATAAGCTGGCCATCTTGCAAGTTGGTACCACCTTTACGTCGCGACTTCTAGTGATGTCAGAGTGCCCGGCCCCGAATAAAACTAATTGAGGAGTCCTAGGCGTCCATCGACTATGTGCGGTATCTCGAGGATTGCGTGGCCAAGTTGAAGGCTCAACACGGCGAGGACCAAAGCCGCGCCGAGTCTGCCCGCAATCCACTGCCGCCTATCCGCGAATTTCACCCGACATTTCACGAAGACCCTGCTGACGCAGAGATGACCGACTCCGATACGGCTTCGCCTGTCTTTACTGGCCGCCACCACGGCCATTCACAGCAGTCATCCGTCTCGCCGGCTCTGCCTGCGCAGGACTCGCGAGATCGCCAGCACTCGTACTCGTCTGTCTCGACCGACCACAGACACTACAGCTACAGCACCTCGGCCGCTACTTCCCCTGCGTTTGGGCCTGAGCGCCACAGCCTGTATGCTCATGGCAGCCTATCGGCGTCCGGGTCGACGCTGACAAGCCCGGCGTTGCACGCACAAAGCGATCTGGATCAAGAGGCCACAGCGGCGCTGTTGATGCTCAACAATGACAGGCGCGGTACGGGCGTCAACGGACGGTGCCTGTCGGTACGTGACCTGCTCAGCACCTGAACGCTGACTGGTTGGTGCAAGAGACGGACACCTCGACGGTCGGGCATAGTGAGTCAAGCTTCTGCAGGCCATAGCCCGCAGTAGGAATGTATGATAATCCGCTCGAAACCAGTGTGGTGCGACGGAAGTCTGAAGATGGGATGACGAGGGAAATGGTCATTATATGTTTGCTTTGCTTCTACTTGCCTGGCTTCCATTCGAGAGATGTTGTGCGATTGGCGTTTGGGTTATTTTGTGAAACACGGACCGGGAACTTTGAGCCAAACGGGTAAAACGTAGGCAGGATCGAGGTGTTAGGAGCGCTAATTTGCATGTGCCATGAATACTGTTGGATGAGGTAGATGTGAATGACCAATATCAGAAAGTTGATCGTCGCTGGTGAGTGTCACGTTTGCAAAGCAATCGTGTCTGGGCAAGACGGGGAAGTTCCGGGTGCGGATCGATTAACACATCCATATATATATATATTGCATCAGTTGCTTTTGGTCGATATAAACAAACATCCAGCGCATTGGCCTAGGCCTTTAGGCGCTCAGTCCCAGCCATGTCATCGTGAGCATCCTTGACGAGGAAGCTGCAAGAAGTCAGCGAGTGCACATCCACGCGGAGTGAGCGGAGGACGGGGAAAGAGTGTACCTGTACCACAAGAAGGTCGGGGCAATGGTCATGAGATGCCATAGGCTGTGGGCGTCAATGCAGCCCAGCCAGGGCGGGAAGTCGAAGAGCTCCATGCTCATGGCGAACATGACCCAGGCGACGACGAGACCGGGCCAGGCCGCCCAGGCGCGGCGCGAGGAGCGGTAGCGGTCGTAGCTGAAGCAGCTCCACAGTATGTTCTGGAGGATGCCGGCGGCTACGTTGGCAGCCATGTTGTACGTGTAGTCCCAGCGCACGAGCTTGAGGTAGGCGACGTGTGCGAGGTAGAGCAGCGCGCAAAGGAGGGTCCAGGCGCGGAGGACGGAGCGGCGGCGCGGCGTGGGGCGGTCGAGGCGGAAGACGCGGATGGGGGTGTAGTACATGCCGTAGAAGACGCTGGCGCCGGCGGCGAAGTAGTCGAGCTCCTCGGTGGCCTGGAAGTCGCGCGTGTGGAAGAGGGCCGAGAAGACCCAGCTGGCGATGCCGACGCGCGCCAGCCACTCGTACCAGGGGCGCAGGGGATAGGCGGCCGGGATGCTGGTGCGCACCTTGCGCAGGCCCTGCCAGTGGGCGTAGAGGTTGCCGAGGGAGAAGAGGACCGAGAAGGGCTCCTGCATGCCGAGGAAGCGGTAGAAGGGCCACTTGCCGTGGAACTGGACGACGGGCTGGCCCGCGGCGACGCGGGCGGCCGTGGTGATGTGCTGGCAGGTGTAGTCGCACTCGGAGGCGCACGTCCAGAGGAGGAGCCGGCGGAGGAGGGCTGTCAGGCGGAGAGGAGAGCGTCAGCATCAGGCCGGGGAGCATCGAAGCATCGCGGGGAGGAGGGAGGTCGAGATCGAGGAGGGCGACGTACGGATGGGGGTGTGGTCCTTGCCAGGGCCGCAGTTCTCGGCCTTGCAGACCTGCGATCAACACGTCAGCTCTACCGCATCACGACGGGGTCCATGGCGCGCGGCGAATACCTCGAGGCACTGCTTGAACTCGGGCAGCCGGTCCCCTACCGAGGCGCTCGCCGCGCCGCAGAGCACGAGCACGACGAGCGTGAGGCACAGGACGCGGGTCCCGAGGCGGCCCCTATCCGACGCCATTGCGCGGGGCGTGGGACAGGCAGGGTCGTCGAAGGAGCACGGGTTGCGCGAAGAGGAGGAACGAATGGATGAACGGACAAAAAGAAAAAGGAAAAAGGGAAGGAAAACGGGAAACAAAGGAGCGTGTCCGGAGAAGATGCGGGATCGTGATGACAAAGTATCCGGACCGCGAGGCGCCGCGGGGGATCTCGGACTGGCTGGGCCGGACCCCAGACGGGATGGCGGGGCGCAGCGTCGCGCGACGCGCCAGGCCGGTTGGCCTCTGGCTGGCGGCATTCCTTTCTCTCGCCAGTCGACTTGTGAGTACTCCGTACGGGCAGGATAGACAGGGCCTGCGGAATTAATTATTGGTGGCTTTCACTCTGCAATCTGCCGCGTTTGTGCAGCGCAGCATCTTCAAAGAAGGATCGAGAGCGGCTCACGCGCGTTGCCGTGACGTACCGTATCACTTGGACTTTTTGCTCGTACTCAATGCAGAAAGCACAGAGCAAGTCTTAATTTACAGAATTCTCCTTATCCAATACGAAGCGTTTCATCTATTGGACGATGCTCATACGGCCAGCCTTATGTGCCAGGCGAGCCATTTACAAGACGTTGCACTCGGCCAGGTTGGGGACCTCTGGTGTTCAGATGCAAAGTTTCGGTCACAAGCAAGCCAGATTCATCAAAATGGGTATTTCTCCATGATGAATCATTATGCAAGGGGTGAATTTGGATTTGGAAGCGATCAAGCCTAGGGTCCTACTCGTAAGGAATCAAGGGCGGGCTCGAGACATCCGGCCGAACGCTCGCGTACACACACTGCCTAAAGGAGACGCAAGAACGGGTTGACGGAAGAGAACACTCTTGTGCGTCTCATGCGCCATTCACGCGGCACCGCCAGAGCATGCGCAAAACAAGAACACCATGCCCAATTAATTACAACGGCTATCAATGGGCCGCCAAGGTCCGTGAACATGTGCCGAGCCAGCGCCTTCAACCCGAGCGGACACAACACTAGGCCCCGGTTGCCCACGGCAACCGGCCGCTCTCTCATTGGCCACCCACCACGGTAAGCCAAAATATGCTGCCAAAGCGTCCCCCAGTTGTTTAACGATGCCCATGCATCCTATCCACGCCCGGACGCGACGCACCCACTAATTTCTCGAGACATCATCGCAGCTCAGACCATGGCCACGCCCAGCACGTAGAACTCGACTTTTTTTCTCATTCGCGCCGACCTGCCGCACCTCTGCTTGAGGACCAGGACCAACAATCACAGTCACTTATACTCGACGCGTCCGGCCAAGATGGCGACGGCTTCGCCGACCCCGATGGCCAACGGCCTCGTTCGACGTACCTCGCAGCGCCAGGCTCTGAGACGCCCGCCCTCGCGGCCCATGCTGAACAGGAGCGAGAGCCAGCCAGCTCCCGCGACCGGGACCGCGCTGCCCAATGCCTACGCGCAGGCCCAATCCCAACAACAGCAGCAATACAATGACGACAGCTCCGAAGACGAGATTCCCGTGCCCATGAAACTGAGCGCGCTGACCAAGGCGCTGCTCAACGATGGCGCCCCCGACGCCGCAGAGAAGCGACCCTCGCCCCCGCGGACGAGACGGCGAGGTAGCCAATTGAACATGTCCGGAACCGCGGCTGCGTCGCATGAACGAAGGAGTTTGAGGTCCGGAAGCGCGCAGGCGCCAGACACCAGCAGATCGTCCAAGCCCTCGAGTCGCGAGGCCAGCCCCGTTAGGAAGCGAGTTGTGCGACTCAGCAACACGCCCCAGAGCCTCAATCAGATCCAACCATCAAAGAGGCGCTCAACCTCCATGTCTCGGGGTGCCGGTGCACAGCGTCCAGCGCGACCGCCAAGCAGGACAGGCACTCGGGATGATCGTGACAGGCCAGCCGAGGAGAGGCCGGAATCTCGACAGGACGTGCGGCCAGATGTCAACACTCCCGGGAATCGCGAGCGAGTCGTGCGCATCGTCACCGGGTCGTCTGGCAACCGCAACCGGATGGGATCCTCGGGCCCATCATCTGGACGTTCAACCTTTGACCGCTCAGCGGCCGATAGGTCTGGTCTAGAGGCCGACTACGACCAGCTAGAGGCGCCCGAGACTGTCGCTCGCAACTCGGCAAACGTCAGCCACGGCAGCGTCTCTCGGCACCCGTCGACGAGGAGCAGGGTTGACGAGAACATCAACCCCCAGAGCTCCATGCGCGTCAAGCGAGTAGGCAAGATTCCAGGCAGCTTCCTCAGCGGTCCAGCGAGGCGAGGGAGACGACGGCAGAGCGAGGAGGACGCGGAGGATCACGGCGACATGATCTCGAGCCAGGAACCCGACCACCAGCCCGTCGAAGACGCGCCTGAAGCATCCTACTACGCCGATGGCATTCGAGGCTTCAACTCCGGCAGTCCCGTCAGTGGCAATGCCGCGGTTCGAGCCTCTCAGCGGAAATATGCCTCCAACGCTGACCTCCGGGAGTCGGCATCTGCCCGACCCTCTCCGCGGGGCATTCAACTGGAGCCGAGGAGAGCAGATGAGATCCCAGAGCACATCTTGCCCTCGCGGATTGAGATGCCATCCGCTCACGACCAGGAGAACGAAGTGCCTGCCAGCTACAGGCGACCCAAGATCTCGGCAGAGTACCCCCTCGAAAAGGTTCCCCGACAACCCTTGAGTGTTGATCTCGGCGGTGTGAAGGCCGCATCGCCCGAGAGAAAACCACTCGTGCCCATGGCAAACAACACGCCACACAGGCCGGCTCCTCCACCACCGCCAAAGATGTCCGTCCTCGAAGCGGCCACGTCGACTGCTGGAGCGGCGGCCACCACGACGCAGGCCAAGCAGCGGCGAAACGTGCTGAGGGTCAATGGCAAATGCTACACCAGGCTGGACTGCCTCGGCCGCGGTGGCAGCGCCAAGGTGTACCGCGTCACGGCGGAGAACGGCAACATGTTCGCTCTCAAGCGGGTGGCCCTCGAGAACGCGGACGAGATGACCATCAAGGGGTACAAGGGCGAGATCGACCTGCTAGGGCGGCTGTCGAGCGTCGATCGCGTAATCAAGTTGTTTGATCACGAGATGAACTCGGAGAAGCAGGTGCTTACTCTGGTGAGTTATGCCGACGCAGCATTCCTTTCCGTCCGAGAAGCGTGCTCTAACCTTGCGTGCAGCTTATGGAGATGGGTGAGCTGGACTTGAACAAGCTCATCACGTCCCGACAAAACCCAGAGGCGGCCAGGTTCGACCCCGTCTTTGTGCGCTTCTACTGGAAGGAGATGCTCGAGTGTCTCCAGTCGGTCCACCAGTACGACATTGTGCACTCGGACCTGAAGCCCGCCAACTTTGTGCTGGTCCGCGGCAGGCTCAAGCTCATCGACTTTGGCATTGCCAATGCCATCCAGACGGACGAGACCGTCAACGTCCACCGCGAAACGCAAATTGGCACGCCAAACTACATGTCGCCCGAATCGCTGATGGACGCGAACAACCCGCGTGGTGGCCGCCTGCCCGGTCGCCCCAAGCTTATGAAGCTGGGGAAGCCCAGCGATGTGTGGTCCCTTGGCTGCATCCTTTACCAGATGGTCTACGGCCTGCCGCCTTTCGGCCACATCGCCAACCAGATGGCGCGGTGCCAGGCCATCATCAACTGGGACCACCAGATCGAGTTCCCGTCCCGGGGCATGGGCGGCGTCTCCGTGCCGCCCTCGCTGCTGCGGACCATGAAGCGGTGCCTCAACCGGGAGCAACACATGCGTCCCACCTGCGAGGAGCTCCTGCATGACACAGATCCCTTCCTCCACCCGGCCGAGCTCGGCGACAAGGCCCTGCCCATCGACGAAGATCTGCTCGGTAGGATCATTCAGAGCGTCGTCAACAGGTGCCGCGAGCGCATGCCTACCGAGGCCGAGAGCATGAGTGTCTGGCCGCAGGCGTACTGGGCTAGCATTCGAAAGGCCATGGCCAGCAGGATGTGAATGCGGCCTCGGCACGTCGAGACGTTCGGAAAGAAACATTGGACATGACCAAGGGGAGGGTACTATCTGTGTGCGTTGCTTTCTGGGCCCAAAGGGGCCTGCTCTGTTTTTCATCTCCTCACGAAGCATCGGAATGGGGGGGCGGGTGTCTCTTCAGCCTGGCGTTGAGGAGTCTTTTTTCTTGACATTCGTTGCATACACCGCTTTCTTTTGGGTGTACAAATACACGCAAGATACTCTACTACATTGTCTTGATTGGAGCCAGCCTTGCCAGCATAGTCTAGCGTTCGTTGTTGTTGCCTCGCGGAGTGGCGAGCCTTATAATACCAGCATCTTACGCGCCTGTCAACAGCAATTGCGAGAGTAGGTGCCAGATGTGTGTCTTGGTTGTTTGATATATGTATGGTACAGCCGACTTTCGCCGGAACATGATACATCGCCCGCAAGGCGTTTTGACTAGATGGTGTCGGTATACATGGTGATCGCTTAGACTCCGTTCTCATCCTCCCAGCTCCTCACGTTCTCAGCCCCTAGCTCACGCAGTAGGCTCCTCTGCATCCTCCAGGTTCTTGATGTTCAGCTCCGAGACCCGCAGTATCGTGTAGCGGTGCTTGCTCTTGGCCTGTCTCTTTCTCCGCGACCTCCGCTTCTTCTTGATCTTGATCCGCAGAGGCTCCGATTCCGTCCCCAGCACCGTTGCCCGGCACTCAAACACCCGCTCGTCGACGTGCGGGGCCCCCTTCATCGTGTAGTCGCGGCTGCCGATGACGCTGGCGCGGTTCAAGCGGAGGACGTCTCCGGGGACGACGCCCGGCATGCGGAAGGGGAGGCGGATCTTGTCGCCCTCCTGGACGAGGTAGGGGAAGCCGTGGATGTGGACGGTGATGTAGTGGCCCGGCTGGGCGACGAGGAAGGGGAGAAGGTTCTTGACGGAGTCGGCGATGGGCGTGGGCGGCGCGCTGGGATGACTCTTCTTGAATGCCAGGGGCCGCACCTCGCCGTCCGTGGGATTGGCGGCGTTGTTGACGTGCTGCTGGGGCACCGGCTCGACGATGGGCGTCGTCGTGTTGAATGCTCGGCTCCGGACCGGCAGCGCAAACGAGGGTGCGATGCGCGAGGCCGGCGCCCGGAGCTCCAGGACGGAGCGGAGAAGTGCTCTGCTCATCTTGGACCGCAATGCCCTCGAGGCGTGGGCTCTATTGCAGGCTGCGATGGGAGGACCTGAGGTGCAGTGCTCGCTCTCTAAAAAGTTGGCGTGAGCCAATGCAGCTGGGGGGGCGTCGTGCCCGGATAAGCGTGGCGCCGACCGCCGACGAATTTTCTTGGCGCTGCCTGCCTCGCGATTCAGCCGCCACTTTTTTTTTGGTAGACGGCGAAATTTCAACCTCAGATCGAGGATCCCCACCACCAACAGACGAGCCGCAAAGTCGCTGAACCGGCAACACCGTCAACATGGTACGCTCTCCTGCTGGGCTTTGGAGGCTCGAGGATCCGTCGCTAACAGTCTGCTGCAGCCTCAGAACGAGTATATGGAGAGGTGGCGCAAGCTGCACGGCCGCCGCCTCGACCACGAAGAGCGACTCCGAAAGAAGACGGCCCGTGAGGGCCACAAGGCGTCCCAGGATGCGCAGAACCTCCGCGGCCTGAGGGCCAAGCTGTACCAGAAGAAGCGTCACCATGAGAAGATCCAGATGAAGAAGCAGATCAAGGCGCACGAGGAGCGCAACGTCAAGACGGCCGACGAGAAGGAGCCGACGACGCCCATGCCCTCGTACCTGCTCGACCGGACGAACCCCTCCAACGCCAAGGCGCTGAGCAGCGCCATCAAGAACAAGCGTGCCGAGAAGGCGGCCAAGTTCAGCGTGCCGCTGCCCAAGGTGCGCGGCATCAGCGAGGAGGAGATGTTCAAGGTGGTCAAGACGGGCAAGAAGGTGCAGAAGAAGGCGTGGAAGCGCATGGTGACGAAGCCGACGTTCGTGGGGCAAGACTTCACCCGACGCAACCCCAAGTACGAGCGCTTCATCCGGCCCATGGGTCTGCGTTACAAGAAGGCCAACGTCACGCACCCCGAGCTGGGCGTCACGGTGCAGCTGCCCATCATCAGCGTCAAGAAGAACCCGCAGAACCCGCTGTACACGCAGCTGGGCGTCCTGACCAAGGGAACCGTCATCGAGGTCAACGTCAGCGAGCTGGGCCTTGTGACGGCGGGCGGCAAGGTCGTCTGGGGCCGCTACGCGCAGGTGACGAACAGCCCGGAGAACGAGGGCTGCATCAACAGCGTGCTGCTGGTGTGAGCGACGGGGGCATTGCGCTTGAGACTGGTTTTATCACCACGGGCATGTATTGGCGTTGCAGGCGTTGGGATTCATCTAGGAACAAAGACTTGGACGGGCTGCGCGGTTGCACCTTGGTTGCTAAAGATTCCAGGCGAGCTGAGAGGAAAAGAGAGAGAAAGACCGGCAGAGGCATACAATCTGAGTCAAAGCACGTATATCTAGCACGCGGCAGAAGTATATTAGATCGGTTCAAAGTGAGCGGCTCCTGGGCCTGTCGTTTCCCTCCCATCGTGATGGGCTCTCGGTTTCCACGTGCGGCTGTGCTTGTCGACGACGAGTCCTGGATCCTTTTATCCCTCGCCGCTTGTCCACCTTTGCGAGTCGCTTTTGCTACCACATCGCGGATGCGGTGACAGAGGACCCTTGCTACGAGCAGCGACCCGAGGCAGCGGTGTGCGAAAGCCGTGACCAGGAAGCGCCGCCTTTAGCGCCGCTGCTGGCGCGGGCGGGCCGTGGCCCACGGAGGGGTCCAGTGGTCCAGTCCAGCGCCAGCCCAGCGCAGTCTCTGCAAACCAGAGGCTGGGCGGTGACGGCGATGAATTATTTTCTGCCCGACAAAACCTGCACCGTCCCGCCCGTTTCCCAATCCCTCCCACCCCCCTCTAGCGTTTTGTGTACTTCAAATCGTTCCGTCCTGCAACGGCTCTGCCACTTCCCAACCGCGCGCCCACGATTTCAACCAGACGTTTCCCCTGCAACACCCCGTCACCATGAGCGGCGACAAGATGGACGTCGAAGTTGCCGAGGAGAAGATGAAGACGCTCGCGCACAGCGAGCAGCACTACTTCAAGAGGTTCGTCGACACCCCCCGCGGCTCTGCAGGGTCCGGCCTCGGGGTCCCGACATCGTGCGGCTGCGCTGCGCTCGCTCGGGCCCCCGTGGACGGCCGTCTGCCCGCTGAACCACGACGCCTTGATGATTGCTGACCGGGTTGCAACAGCTACGATCACCACGGTAAATCTTGGCCCCCTCGACGTGGTCCTGTCCTGTCCCTCTGATCGCCGCTAACGTTTGCGTCCCATGCGAAAAGGCATCCACGAGGAAATGCTGGTATGCGCCCACTCCCCTCCCCGGCCCAAAGCATCTCTTCGACGAGCGCTTCAACCCCGCCATGGTTTTTCGACATGGGGGCTTGCAGAAGGGTGTGTGTTTGAGATTGGCAAGGGCATCTGCTGACCTCTTTGCGCCGCGCAGAAAGATGAAGTCCGCACGCGGTCGTACATGAACTCCATCATCCAGAACAAGCACCTCTTTAAGGACAAGGTCGTCCTCGATGTCGGCTGCGGTACCGCCATTCTGTCCATGTACGCTCCCTGGCGCGAGACGTCATCCGTTGATGGCTTCAAAGTCGAATGTTGCTGACCCTTCCCAGGTTCGCCGTTAAGGCCGGCGCCAAGCATGTCATCGGTGTCGACATGTCGTCCATCATCTTCAAGGCCCGCGAGATCGTCAAGGCCAACGGCATGTCCGACAAGATCACCCTGGTCCAGGGCAAGATGGAGGAGGTCCAGCTGCCTTTCCCCAAGGTTGATATCATCATCTCCGAGTGGATGGGCTACTTCCTGCTCTACGAATCCATGCTCGACACCGTCCTGTACGCCCGCGACACGTACCTCGAGAAGGATGGCCTCATCTTCCCCGACAAGGCCACCATCTTCTTTGCCGGCATTGAGGACGGCGACTACAAGGAGGAGAAGATTGGATGTGAGTCTCCTCCAACCGGCGCGACCTTTTCTGTCATTAGGTATCTGTGAGCTGACACCGCGCCAGTCTGGGACAACGTGTATGGCTTCGACTACACGCCCCTGAAGGAGACGGCCCTCTCTGAGCCCCTCGTCGACACCGTCGACATCAAGACGGTCGTGACTGACCCCACGCCCGTCCTCACGCTGGACCTGTACACCTGCACCGTCGCCGACCTTGCCTTTGCCAGGGACTTTAAGCTCACCGTTAAGCGCGATGACTTCGTCCACGCCCTCGTCTCGTGGTTCGACATCGAGTTCAGCGCCTGCCACAAGCCCATCCGCTTCTCCACCGGCCCCCACACCAAGTACACCCACTGGAAGCAGACCGTCTTCTACTTCAAGGACGTGCTCACCGTCCAGGAGGGCGAGGAGATCGAGTGCAAGGTCCAGGTCAAGCCCAACGCCAAGAACCGCCGCGACCTCGACATTGAGCTCGCCTACAAGTTCGAGACCGATGACGCGACCCGGGCTTCCGCTGGCGAGTGCGAATACCACATGTGCTAAGGGGGCGTCGCAGGACGCGGCGAGCTGGGGTCTTTTTGAATGAACGACTGTGCAGAGACCAGCGACGGTTAAAAGGAAGGTGTTGTAGACGGGGGCAACAGGGTATTGGACGGCGTACTTCGATCTGTTTTTCCTATATGATTGACGGACTCAGCCGCGGATTGGACCCGGCACTCAGATAGATGCGACCTGTAAAGACGTTCAAGAAGAGAGGTTAAAAATTAGGCGAGCTCACGGCATGGCATGGCATGGCATGGTTGGTGAGGAACGGCTGAAGCGAGGGGGGGAGACCAGATACACCAGTCAAATAGACCAAGATCAGACAACTCCAGGCAGACTACCCACCAGGCCAGGCCATGATTTGTGAAGCGCAAATCGGGATATATTTTTTTGTCAAGGAAAAACCGAGGGCTTTCCTACCACCCTCCACCTGATCCATCATATGTCTACCATGCCTGCACCTAACAAACACTAGACTTTTTGGCGTCCTGCCTCGCGTGTGGGGGATATCAAGTACTCTTGTGACACTTTGTCCCTCTCCGGCTTTCCCTTCATTCGTCTGTCATACGCCAATTTGCTTCTCTTCTCACGCCACCTTGAATGGAGAGGCTCTCTCGCCCGCGATGTCTCTCCCACGGGATCCCTTGTAAGGAATCCCCGTCCTCAGGCTCCCCTTTGCGGTTCCGGGGCGACGCTCAGCGACGTAGCAGTTAGGTAGTCGTTCTACGATCCGAACTGCTTGACGATCTGAGCCACCTTGTTCGCCAGCTCGTCGGCCTCGGAGCGGGTCGCTGCCTCGGCATACACGCGGCAGGCATTCTCGGTGCCGCTGGCGCGGGCGAAGGAGCGAGCGCTGGTGTACTTCCTAACGACCTGGTCGATCTCGTCCTGGGCACCGGGCGGGTGGCTGAGGCGGCGCTCCGCGTCGGTGGCCTGGAAGAGGTCCTTGTTGCCGACCTCGACGCGCACGAGGCGGTTGGGCAGATCGGTGTAGGTCATGGCCCAGTCCTTCAGAGTCCACCCCTTGTGGGCGAGGATGACCTCGACCAGCAGCATGTCGGTGATGGCGTCGCCGACAGTCTGGTTGATGAGGTCGCCGACGGCGGCGAGCGTCTCGAGGGCGTCCTTTTGGGCGGGCGACTGAGGCTCCTTTTCCCGGAAGACGCGCATCGCCTCCTGGGAGAAGACGACGGTGCCGTGGCCGTTGGCCTCAAAGTAGACGCCCACGTCGAACTGGCACGCCGCGTGGTGCAGGTGCTTGACGCCTGTGGGCGTGCAGACGACAGGAAGCTGCAGGTGCTTCTGGATGTAGTTGGTGCTGGCGCCGTTGGCGTAAGCCGTCTGGACAACGCCGATGCGAAGGTCATCCTCCAAGCCGGCGGAGCGAACAAGGTCGCCAATGAAGGACGCGGCGAGCGAAGAGATGCGATCGCCGTCCAGCATGAAGAAACCAGTTTCGGGGTCAATCCAGTAGTAGATGAGCCGGTCAGCATCGCCGTCGAAGGAGCAGCATCGCACGCCGGGGACGGGCTTCGGGTTCTGGGGCGCTCTCTGCTTGGTCTTGACAAAGTCGGCACCGCACTGTTCGACCCTCCAGTCAGCAAAGACGCACTTTCAGGGGGGTGGAGGTTTGATGTAACGGAGCGACCAACCTCCAAATTGAGGACCTCGGGTCGGAGGACATCATCGTTGACAACCTTGACGTCGAAACCCGTCACGTCCTTGGGGAGCACCTTGAGCATCTCGGAAAACTTGGGCCCGCCCACACCGTTTGCGCAGTCCATCACGAGCTGACCCTGGATCTTCTTGCCTCGCAGCGCCCTCACGAAAGCATCCGAGAACTTTTGGTAGTAACCAGCCTCGCTCGTCTCGCCGTACGACTTGGGGGTGCCCTCGGTGTTGACGCAGCGCGTCAGGTAGTGCAACTGCGGCGTCGTCAGGATCTTGTAGTCGGTGTGCTCGACGTTTGTGGCATCCAGAGCGGCGGCGAGGGCGACGACGAGGCCGTGGCCCGAGGGACGAGTGTCGCGGCCGTAGACGACACGGGCAGGGGCGTCGATGTCGATCTTGAGCTGGGCGGCCAGCGCCTTGTACGTGTCCAGGAGCTCCTGGTCGGAGGGGCAGTTGACGAGGCGGGTCGCGTAGGCCTCCCACTCCTGCTCGAGCATCTCGCCCATGGGGTCGACAATCTTGACGCCGTTGTCAATGGCCGGGTTGTGGCTGGCCGTGATCATGACGCCGATGGCCTGGCCATTGAGCTTGCGGCTGCGCAGGCCCGAGAGCAGGCCGACGCGGAAAGAGACGCCGGGCAGCAGGTCGGCCTTCATGCGGAAGCCGGCGGTGCCATACTTGTAGACCTGGCCGGCGACGATGGGGTGCTTGGCCGAGGCTTCCAGGATCTTTGCGTCCATGGTGGGCGAGGCGAACGAGGACGGTCGGAGGAGGAGGAGGAGGAGGAGGTCTGGGGACGGTGGTGGCGGTAGGAGCGGTCTGGGTTGCCCTGCGGATTCTCGTCTTGCCCGTCACCGAATCTGAAAGCTGCGTCCGGGTGGCGGTAACAGGAGCGGAAGAAGTATAAGGAGGAGGTTTTGGATGAGGTCCTTTTCTGTCACCACGGCGCGGGCGGAGAGACGAGCACAACGCAGCCCGGCTCAGCTGTCAGCGCGCTAATAAATAGCTCGCCGCTTCGCCTGTATTATTAGAACACGGACCGCAGAGAGCAGATGAGAGGAGGCCCTGGCGGGAGGGGCTTGAGGGGCTCGCTCGCCTCGCCATGGAAACACGACGGCGTGGACCCCGCAGGGCACGCTCACGTCAGTGGTGGGAGAGGGAACACGAAGGCTTGGACCCCGCCAAGCTGCCGTGGGACCGGGGCCTGCAGTGGCACAGGAACCGCCCCGCCTCCAGCCCGGTGCGCTGCTAGAGGCCGCCAGCGCCGCCTGGGAGTTGGCCTAGGCGCCCCCCCGCCCACCGTCGCCTGCCCTGGCAGCCCTGGCGGCTCGCCTCAGTTGCCTGCGCCAGCGCGGCTGCCGGGAGGGCCCCTGTCCGCTTAGCCCTGCAATATGCACCTGTGCCGATTAGGCCGACGACGCTTGCAGTGCCTCGCACAGCGCACTCACTGCGCCGCCCAGCCCAGGTAGGCCTGGTGCAGCTGCACCACGTCGTCATCCCCAGTCCCGGGGCACGTGTTTTCGCGCACCCCGCCTGTTGTGCCTGGAACGTTACCTGCACTCGGTGCTCTGCCAGACGCGATCCCGGATACTCGTATTCACACACCCAACCCTGGACCGTCGTCGAACTTCCACGAATATGCTGCAGCTGGCGTAGGATCCGATGTTTGCTTCGACTCTGCATCACTCGCTCTTCTTTGTTCCTTTTTTGGGGTACATGTGCTCCTGCCCAGCTCAAGCCTCATGGATTCATGAGGCCGTCCCCCATCATGGCTGATGACGACCAATGTGCCAACCCGCAGCTCCTGGCTTGGGTCAAGGAATGGGTCGACATCGCCCGCGAACGCAACTCCAAGGGCTTCACCACGTACAAAAACGCCTATGACTCGCTTAAGGCGTGCCCCCTGGCCTTTGAACACCCCTCGGAGCTGCAGCAGCTCAAGGGCTTTGGGCCGAAGCTGTGTGAGCGTCTCACCGAGAACCTGCGCAAGCACTGTCAGCAGAATGGCCTGCCCATGCCCGAGCATCCCCAGGCGAGGAAGGCAGCCCAAAGAGCCCAGAGGGAAGAGGAGGAGGAGGCCGCCACTCGAAAGCGGAAACCGAGGCAGCCCAAGGCCTACGTCCCGGCGTTTCGCTCTGGCGCCTATGCCCTCGTTGTCGGTCTGTCGACGCTCCCTGAGGATTCGACCACCGGCATGACCAAGACCGGCCTTATCGAAGTTTCTCAGCCGCACTGCGATGCGTCCTTTACCGCCCCCAGCGATCCCACAAAGTTTTATACGGCCTGGAATTCTATGAAGACCTTGATCCAGAAGGAGCTCGTCTACGAGAGGGGCAGGCCTCTGCGGCGTTACGCCTTGACTGATGACGGCTGGGACGTGGCAAAGCGTATCAGGAGCACACGCGAGTGGCAGTCGGAGAATGCGGAGAATGATCCTGGCAAGCAAGCATCGCGACACTCGTTCAACCCCGAACCTGGCCCGCTCTGTGCTCCTGGATCTCCACCTAGCGAGGTTGAAATACTCCGGCAGCAGGCGTCCCCGTATCGGAACGTTGTCTCGGAAGGCCCTGTGATCTCCGAAGACGGCTCCCTACCCAACTTCACTCCCATTCGACTGCCTCCAGGGTCGTTTTCAGTCCATCTGGTCCTCGACGTTCGCGAGGTACGCGCCAAGACAGATCGCGATTATATGCAGGAGGAGTTGGCCAAACAGGGGGTTAAGCCCATCATGAGGAGTTTGGAGCTCGGTGACGCCCAGTGGATTGCTAAGCTTCACGACCCCGACCTGCTGTCTAGAAACGGAGCTGAAGGAGACGAGATCGTCTTGGATTGGATCGTCGAAAGAAAGCGCCTCGACGATTTGATCGGCAGCATCAAGGATGGTCGATTCCACGAACAAAAGTTTCGACTCAAGCGGTCTGGCATCAAGAAGGTGGTATACATCATCGAAGACATCTCCATGGACTTGGCCACTTTTCAAAGACACGAGGAGGCTGTTCAGTCAGCCATCGCGTCAACCCAAGTAGTCAACGGCTTCTTCGTCAAGAGGACAACGAAAATGGATGAAACGATCAAGTATCTGTCTCGATTGACAGGGATGCTGAAGCGCGATTACGAGCGCAAGACCCTCAAGGTCATTCCTACGAGGAATCTCACCGCCCAGAACTATCTGCCCTTGTTGAAGCATTTGCGCGACAAGGAGCCCTCGGAAGGATTTTACATCAGTTACGCCGCCTTTGCGTCTCTGGCCTCGAAGTCGGAGATGATGACCCTTCGGGATGTGTTTCTCAAGATGCTCATGACGACGAGGGGTGTGACGGGAGAACGAGCGTTGGAGATACAGAAGAGGTGGAAGACGCCATACGATTTTGTCAAGGCATTCGAGGCCTGCGGGCCGGGTGAGCAGGGCAAGAAGCGCAAGAGGGAGCTTGTATTCCATGAGCTCGATCACCTCATGACGAGACAGAAGGTCAGCAAGGCACTGAGCCTCAAGATTGCAGAGGTCTGGGGAGACGCTTGAGCCTTGGGAGCGGCATGAATTGGCGATGAGTTGAGATCAAGACTTTGCTATGATACCCGCTAGATTACGAGCAACACGAAATGTTTTATGCCATGAACCAGCCTCAAGGCTTGGCTCCGAACCCCTGAGCGACTATCCGCTCCACCATCTTCTCCAGCAGAGGGATAGACGCCGTGCCGTTCTCTGCCCCGAGAAGGCCTGCCAGCGACTTCTCAGCGTACTTGGCCATCATGTCCACCTCAATGTTGACCGAGTCACCCTTGCCCTTCTGCGCCAGGACGACGCGCTCCTGCGAGTAGGCAATCAGCATGATCTCCCACCAACCCTCGGCATCGTTGACCTTGGTGACGGTCAAGCTGGTGCCGTCGATAGAGATGAAGCCCTTGTACACGATGTACCGCAGCATGTCACGGCTCCGGGGCGCGAAGCGGAAGGTCAGGGCGTTGCCGTCCTGGGTGACGGACAAGATGTCGGCAGTGGTGTCGACGTGGCCCTGGACGAAGTGGCCACCCATGCGGGTGTCGGCACGGACGGCGCGCTCCAGGTTCACACGGCTGGTCTCCTTGAGCGTGCCGAGGTTGGTGATGCGCAGCGTCTCGGGGGCAACGCCGACCTTGAAGCTGGCATGGGTGAACGAGGTGACGGTGAGGCAGCAGCCATTGACGGCTATGGAGTCGCCCTCGTGGCAATCCTTGAGGAGCTCCGAGTCGGAGGGGATGGCGAAGGTCAGCGTCGTGCCGCCGGTGGAGTCATTGGTGTCCAGATGGGAGACGACTGTTCGTGTTAGCCACGAGCCGTAGGCACCTCGGTATGGGTGCAGACTCACCCCCAATCTCCTCGACGATGCCGGTGAACATGGTTGGTTGGTCGTGAGCAATGAGGACCTTAGGATGACACTTGCTACGGCAGGACAGCGAGTGAGCGTCAGGATTCGATGGGACAGGTTGAGAGAAGCGAGATGAGCCGCAAGAATACCTCCTTATAAGGTTGGGATAGGCCGGTATCGCTTCAACCGAACGGTCAGCGGGCGTCGAGTTTCACCGGGATATCTGCAGGGCGGCTTTAAACGGCTTGTGATCGCTCCGAAAGCACTTGGCAGCTCAGCGACCGACACCGCAGAGGCCGTCTAAACCAGATACGAATACGGCGCGGGGCCATGGACGTTGCGCCCCCCGCCGTCAGGGCCCCAATCCCGGTGCTTATCGATAACAAGTGCAGCCCGAATTTTTTGTCCCGGGGCGCCAGCTGCAGTGAGCCAGCGGGGGCAGCTTCACGGAACCAAGACTCTCTCGACCGTCATTCCTCGCGCAATTTGCCCAGGCGCACCCTTGAACAGCCTTTCTTCTACATCACTCACCAACCATAGAGACTCCCCAGAGCACAATATACAGCAATGGCGCCAAGTCGGCCCACCAACAAGAAGGAGCCCAGCCCCAGCTCGCTGCTCGCCGACGCCGACACACAACTCGCCGTGGGAAACCTTGACGAGGCCATTCTCCTGGCATCAAGAGCGCTTGAGGCGACCGGATCAGGTGGTGATTTTGAGCTGAGAGCACTCAACCTGCTGGGCTTTCTCCACGTCGAGGCGGGCGATGTCGAGGAGGCGCGAAGCTTCCTTGAGCGGGCCATCAAGCTCGACGAGGATGGCATGATGGACGAAAAGGTCGGCGGCGGGCCCGAGAAATTCCTGCTCATGGCGCAGCTCAGCGAAGACGGCGGCCAGGACAGCGTCAACTGGTTCGAGCGCGGCGCCTCGACCCTGCGGAAACAGATCCAGAGCCTGTCCGAGCTCGCGAGCAGGACACCCGAGCAGCAGGCGAACCTCGACGAGAAGCAGCTCAAGCTCGGCGGCGTTCTGTGCGCCGTGGCAGAGGTCTACATGACGGACCTGTCGTGGGAGGAAGACGCTGAGCAGCGTTGCGAGACCCTCATCACCGAGGCCATGATGATTGCGCCCACCTCGCCCGAGACGTGGCAGACGGTGGCCAACGTGCGCATCTCCCAGGACCGCGCCGACGAAGCGAAGCGCGCCCTGAAGCGGAGTCTGGAGCTGTGGCAGGACCTCCCGCCCGAGCACCCCTCGATCCCCGAGTTCCCCACGAGAATCGGCCTCGCGCGCCTGCTCATCGAGACGGAGATGGAGGACGACGCGCTCAAGGTGCTCGAGCGCTTGACCTCGGATGACGACCAGAGCGTCGAGGCGTGGTACCTCGGCGGCTGGTGCCTCTTCATCGCCGGCGAGAAGCAGCGCGAAGCCGAGGCTCAGGCACAGGACGGCAAGGCAGCGGCGGGGTGGAAGTCGACGTGGTCTACGGCACGCAAGTGGCTGGCCCAGTGCCTCAAGCTGTACGCCACGCTCGAGTACGAGGACGAGCGGCTGGGAGAGCACGCCGTCGAGCTGTTCCACAGCATCAACAAGGAGCTCGGTGAGCTGGCGGAAGGCGAGGAGGAGGATTGGGAAGAAAGCGGCGATGAGGACGGGGAGGATGATGACGAGGAAATGCAGGGTTGAAGGATCTCAAAGGAACAAAAAGAAAGGGAATGGCAGCGGCATTAGACGGCGTTGGGCTGGTACTATCACGATCAAAAGTGGCTTGCTTGGATGGGACAAGAGAATCGCCGTGTGTATATAAGACGTCGCTCTGAATTCCGACATTTCGATACCGCGTATGCGTCGGCTTCTGTTGAGACTGGCATGCTTTCATCCTGCGCATGCTCTAATATGGCTCCTGCTTGTGGGATTCCCACACACACTGCTGAATACCTGTGAAAACCCGCCCAACTCCGTATGATGCACTGCCCGTCTACGCAACTCAAGCGGCCTCCACCTGCAGCTTCTCCATACCCTCCGCCGGGATGTCGTCGTCTTCGTCTTCGCCCTCGTCTCCCTTGCCGGCCAAACCGCGCTCCCAGAGCTGCCTGCCCGTCAGCTTAACCGGCTCCTTGACCTTGGCCTTCTTCAACTCGGCCAGCTTCTCGTCCTCTTCCCTGCGCTCCTTCTCTTCCATCTCCCGCATGAAGTCTTCGCGCCACTTGAGGAACGTCTCGGGCGTCACCATGGTGCCGTGGAATTTCTTGTTCTCCTCGCGCTCGGCAGCCAGGGCCGCCTCCTCTTGCTCCTTCGCGACGACGTCCTTGCGATCCTGTATGAGCTGCTCGGCAGCCTCCTTGACGGCGGACACGAGCGTGAACACCATGGCCATGCCTAGGCTCTCCTGGATGGTTTCTTCGAGGCCGGCGAGAAGCTGCTCGCGATCGTCGGCGACGCTGAAGTAGGTGTGGGAGGGCGCATTAGGGAGCGCGATGAGGTCGAGGTGCGGCGCGGAGTCGGGATAGTCTGGGGGATAGCGGACTTGGAGGAAGAACTGAGGGGCTTCGGATTCTCCATCTTCTCCCTCCTCGCCGGGGACGTCCAGCATGATGGCTATCCTGAATTCGGTCTCGGATATGTCTGCGACCCGGTCAGAGCGTGCTGGGTGAGTTGGACGCCGACACGCCCGCCTACTTACCGGTGATTTCCTCAGGGAAAATGGACTCGAGGACCTCGCGCTCCTCAACCTGCTCTTCGCGTCCCATCTTGAGAGAGTCGGCCGCTGATGGCCAAATATTTCTCTATACAAAGACAGTTGCAGACGTCTCCATCGGACGGCCGTCAGGCTTCAGGTCGTCGAGCACGGCGGCCATCAGAGGGTGGGGAGGCCGCCCCATGGCGGGGTCCGCCGTGCCCGTACCAGGCCTAACCGCGCATTCACCGCTCGGCAGAAAATCAAAAAATTTGGGTGACCGCCCAGCAGGAGAATTAGTAGGGCGCAGAACTGAACGGCATTGGCGTCGCATCTGCCAAACCCATCGTCGAGACTCGATTGACGCCAGAACTCTCGACAAAAGTCTCGCGCAATGGCCGCAAAGGACCTCAAGACCGGGGATAAGCGCAAGGCTGCCTCGGGTAGCAAGAGCAAGTCGGACGGCAAGGCCAAGAAGGCCCGTCTGAGCAACCCCATGCCGCCCAAGAAGGCCGCCAAGGAGGAGTCCGACGACTTTGAAGACTCTTCGGACTCGGACGACGGCGGCGCGAAGCTGGACAACGGAGCTCAGAGCAATGCATCAAAGAAGGCCGAGGGCTCCGGAAATGCAAAGGAGTTTGATCGCAGTAAGTATCCCTTGTACTCAAACTCCGGCCCCTGGAAGAGCATGATTGCTGATCAGGCGCAGCTGGCTTGACATCTCGCGAGTCCCATGCGAAGCAGAAGCAATTGGCTCTGGAACGAAAGGCTGCCAAGCCCCTGGCCGACGAAGTCCAGCGCACCAAGAAGATCTGGGAGAAGCTGCGGAGGAAGTCCCACGTCCCCAAAGAGGAGAGGCAGAAGCTTGTCGAGGAGCTGTTCGGCATCATCACCGGCCGCTGCAAGGACTTTGTGCTCAAGCACGATGCCGTCCGAGCCGTTCAGACTGCCATCAAGTACTCGACGCCCGAGCAGAGAAAGCAGATTGCCAATGAGCTCGAGGGCAGCTATGCGCAGCTCGCCGAGAGCCGCTACGCCAAGTTCCTCATCGGCAAGCTGCTGGTTCAGAACGACGACGAGATCCGGGACCTCATCATCCCCAACTTCTACGGCAAAGTTCGGAAACTCATCAACCACTCCGAGGCGTCCTGGATCCTCGACGACATCTACCGAACGGTGGCGACCAAGGAGCAGAAGGCGAACCTCCTGCGCGAGTGGTACGGCCCCGAGTTCACTCTCCGAGAAATGACCAAGGACACCAAGACCACGGCCGACCTCAAGGAGATCCTCACCAATGAGCCCAGCAAGCGCGGCCCCATCATGAAGAGCCTCCTCGACATGATCAACTCCCTCATCCAGAAGAAGATGACTGGCTTCACGATGCTGCACGACGCCATGTTTCAATATTTCGCCAACACGCAGCCCGGAACCGAGGAGTTCACCGAGTTCGTCGAGCTCGTCAAGGG
Organism: Tolypocladium tropicale; assembly: GCA_024340005.1. Classification (NCBI taxonomy): domain Eukaryota; kingdom Fungi; phylum Ascomycota; class Sordariomycetes; order Hypocreales; family Ophiocordycipitaceae; genus Tolypocladium; species Tolypocladium tropicale. Next base: position 73,396 of record JALHBU010000023.1, on the reverse strand, counting down.
AGACGAGGGCGGCGACCTGTTGAAGAACATGGCCTTCACCAAGTCCGGTGCCCGCCTTTCTTGCCTGCTCCTCGCACATGGATCTTCCAAGGACCGGAAGCAGCTGCTCAAGACATACAAGGACACCTTTGTGCTTATGTCTGGCGACGCGTACGGCCACGTTATCCTCCTCACAGCTTACGACGTCATCGACGACACCAAGTTGGTGGCCAAATCCATCTTCCCGGAGCTTCTGGGCGCCAACGAGGAGGAAGTTGCGCAGAATGTTGTCGGCGCCGTCAACAACCCCAACGCGAGGATAACGATACTTTACCTCTTTGAGGGTCTTTCGAAGTCTCTCTTCCCTGCCAGCCACGCCTTCGACCTCGAGGTCTTGGCGGAAGTGCACGAAATTCGGAAAACGACCAGCAAGAAGGACGAGGATGTCCGTCGCAAGGAGCTCGTCGCCGCCGTGTCGCCGCAGCTACTATCTGTCATTGCGGCTGCGCCCTCGGAGCTCACGGCTACTGCATTCGGCTGCCAGTTCGTCGCCGATGTGCTCCTCTCAGAGGGAGAGGACAAGGCTCAGGCTCTCGAGGCTATTGCCCAGTCTGCCGCCGGTGACCCCAAGGAAGTACCCGCAGAGGATGAGTTGTCCCCTCGGACGCACATCTCGCAAGTGCCCTACGGTGGCCGCATGCTCAAGTCCCTGATCCAGGGCGGCAAGTTCGACAAGGCCGCGGGCAAGGTCGTCCAGATTGACCCGCCGCTGAAGTTCGCCAACGTCCTGTACCCCGTCATCAAGGAGCACGTGATGGACTGGGCCACGGGTCCCAGCTCGTTCGTCGTCGTCGGCATGGTGGAGGCCGGAGACTTTGACGAGGTTGACGCCCTGAAGAAGACGCTCAAGAAGAATAAGAAGGTTTTGGAAAAGGCGGCGAAGGAAATGACGCCGGAGCAAAAGGCAGCCAAGGAGGCGCAGGAGGAGAAGGCGACGACGGAAAAGGGGGCCAAGAAGAACAAGAAGAAGGCGGAGCCGCCGGTTGGAAACGCGGGCAGCAAGTTGCTGCTGGAGAAGCTGTAGCGGATGAGTGCAGACTTGAAAGAGACGGCAAGGTTGAGAGCTGGCGATGTATGTGACATGGGTGTTTCAGAGCATAGACCGGGCATCAACGATTGGGCGTCATGGTTGACTTCTGACATATTTCTCTAAATGATTTACAATCTTCTCGTTGCGACTTGGAGCTTGATTTGCGTGGATGTATCGACAACAATGGCCGCCATCTGCTCTTAGACGTGAGTTCATTGCACTGCCATATGCTCTAGGAGAGCGACGTGATACGAGAAACTCGAGCGTGTCCCGTGTGCTTGTAACGCCGTCGCAGCTGCACGCTTCCGAGAGTTCACGTCCATGCCCCAAGTAGCACTTCGTATTGGGTGGTTCGGGATAGCCAAGCGAGTTTGGTGCCATTGTGCTACGCGCTGCTGGTGGAGACGGCCAAGACATGTGCTCTGTCGTGGACTTGGGGACGCAAATGCTGTCGGTGTAGACTCAACACGAATAGCGGCGACTACTTGTCGTGCTTTCAACTCAAACAACTGTTTCTTGCAGCCTTCTTCTCCTACATGTCTGGTGGCCCTGCGGCGTCTGGTCCAGCAAGGCAGCTCACCAGCCAGCCTCAAAGCACGAAACCACTGCAGAGACCCGTGGGAGCAAACCTCGGCAGACGTTCCCTGCCGGACGTCAAAGACCTGGCGAGCAACCTCTCAGGGAGCCTGAGATCCTGGGGCGCGCTTGTTGCACTTCCCACCTTCATATTTGCACGCCGCGGAAGGCCGAGTCCCGTCCCGGCTCGTGTTCTGGCAGACGTGGTCCCCGGCTGTGAAGCCCCCTCGAGTTTCAGAGCTTACCTTCTGAGCCTCTCTGAATTTCGCCAAAAGCTGTTGTTGGTAGTATATGCGGCTGCCCTGACGTGGCGAGGCCATCGTGCCCACAGCTGCTCGGCATTGCACGACCAAGCCGCCACGTTGATTCACGCATCGCAACTACTCCCTCACTGACCACCCAACTGTCGTTTCAGGGTCTGCAACTCACTTCTGCACACTCAAGCTTCTGGCATCATCCACTGCAAATTTGAACAAATCTGACCCCCCTTTGCCGCAGCCAGTCATGTTCGTCATCGACGAAGTCGTCGTCGCTGCGCGCAACGATAGGACCATCTGTCCCAGCGGCAAGACGTTCTACTCGTGTGGGAGCAACAAGCTGACAGGATGTTGCTCGATGGATCCGTGTGACTTGCAAGAATGCCCAGACGACGCTGCAGTTGGGACTGGCGGCGGCGGCGACGAGAGCAGCTCCAGCACCAGCACCGAAAAGCATTCTCAGACCGTCTCCGTGAAGACCGACTCGGGCATCACCCACACCATCCCGAACCACTCAGTTGTGACAGTGACGAGGCATACCGTCGTGTTCTCAGAGGCACCTTCGCCCACTGCCACACCCACACCCTCGTCTGACGCGGCTTCTCACACAGGAGAGACCTCTACGAGTTCGGTTTCTGCGACGGCTCCGGGCGCCAATCCCAGTGTCAGCGGCATCACGTCTGGCCCCAATGAAAAGCACCAAAACGTCACATTCTCGTCAGGCACCATCGTCGGCATCGCGGTAGGCGGCGCCATCTTCAGTGCTATACTCCTCGTGGTGCTGGCCACTTGGAAACGCCGTCGACGCAAGGGCAAGGTTGGAGCCACCTTCGTCTCCCAGGGCATCGAAGAAGAGATGGGAGACAAGGGCCAGCAGCCAATGTCTGCCCATACGACCGGCACGCAAGCGAGCAGCTGCGATCCCTTTGCCCCCTTTGGAGGTAAATGACACTCGGGATTTCCCCTCGAGAAGACTTTGGTTCTTCGCTAACATCGTCCCCAGGCCGCGCCGACAGGCATCACGACCCGCTCGAGCCCAAAAGCGGCGCCGTCGAGATGGACGGCACGAGCATGGCTCCCGTGGAGCTACCCGCCGAGCCTACCAGCCCGTCCAGCGCCTCGACCCCAAGCAGCCGGGTAGCTGTGCAGCCGTACCAGCCCAACGGTGGCCTATACACGTTGCCGGAGAAGAGTCTCGCAACGGACCCGCGCGCGAACCTCGACTCCATCACGACCGATAGTGGCCACGCAGGCTACGTCAACCACTGGAACCAGTGGCGAGCGCTGGCCAGCCCTGGCGGCAATGGCAGCGGCAATGGAGGTGAAGATGTGAGGGAGCAACCATCATCTTCTGCCGAGGGACGCGAGGGTATGATGGGCAGGATGGCGATGGGTTGAGTGAGCGTTTGCCGGCGTTACTTGATGTCTGATACCCTGTTTCGACATTTCCAAAGTAGTGATATCTCTGCGATTTCGTGATGGGCTTAGAGGGTGCAGCGAAGCATCAACAAGGATTGCTCTGGCTATGGATCGTCGTGGAGACAGCCCAATCCGGGTCACTCTATGTCCTGCTACCATAAGCAGATGCCATCGATGTAGGAGGATAGGTAGAAAAGGCCACTGGTCAATATTTCCAATTTATGGGGTATTCTGATCTCTCACGGGAAACAAGCCCCTTTTAGCCCTTCTCAAAAGGAGCATGCCCCCCCTACCAAGTCTTCCCGTGCGCCTGAAATGCAGTCTGTAAAACTCCTCTGGGAGGAAAATCCGTTCCCATTTCTTTGCCCTTGACAAGGGACTCACATAAGCAAAGCCGTAGCAAAATGGGGCGCAGGGGAGTTGACACAAGTCTTTGGCAACTGCCGACGTCTGCGCTTTTCCCCGTCTACCCTCTCTGTCACTCTCTCTCACCGGTTCTGCAGTTTGGAGATCTCGTCGAGCAGCTCTTGCAGGTCTTCGTCCTTGATCTTGTCCGCCAGCGAGGGGATGAGCGTCTTGGCCTCGTCGGCATTTTCGCAGCACAGCGATCCTTATTTCCAATGTCAGCATACGTGCCTGCGATACCAGAGAGAAGGGATGCCCGAGGAAAGCATACCCAATTGTGCGCGCTCGAATTTGGCCAAATCCTTGTGCGAACTCAGCAATCGCTCCACCGCTTCGACATTCTCCTTTTGCGTGAATCGCGCGAAATGGTCCAGGTAGTTAAGCGTCTGGTTCAGCATCCTGCATCAAACAGCCAGGTCAGTATGCTGTTTTCCGCAGCGCAAATTGTCCGAGCCGCGGCGCGGCAACGGTTGGGGGGGTGGTAGACGTACTCGGTCTCGTTGACGTTCTTGCGGTCGTTCCGTCGCTTGGCGACCAGCGCGTTGAGGACAAGCGCCGCCTCCGAGAGCGTCAGCGTGTCGACGTTCTGGAACTCGCCGAGGTTGAGCGTCGCCGACGCCTCCTCGTTGCCGGGCGGAGGCGGCTTCGGGCGCGACATCTTGTGCGACATGTTGGCGGTGGCCCTGTCCGCGGAGGAGGGGAGCGGTCCCTGGGATCGAGCGTCGGTCGGGCCTGCGTGGCCGAAGCGGGTGAGGCTGTCGACGGCGACGGGACGGCTGGGCGGCTGGGGAGGGGGGAGGGAGAGGATGCGCGTTGACGCGGCGCGGCGGAGACGATTGCAGTCGAAAAGTTGAACGAGGTTGGCAGAGGCGCCGGGCGGGATGAGGCTGAGAGCCGTGAGAAGGTGGAGGAGCTACGGAGAACCCCTGCGCGCGCACAGTTTAGTGGGGCACCGCCAGTCGGGGGCCGCTCCGCCGCGGCCTCTCACTGCCCCCAGCCTGGCTCAGTGTCCATTCACTGCCAGCAACATCGCGACCATCATGAGCAACATGCTGGAAGAGTGAGCGCACTCACACGCATCTGCACCGAGACAAAGGTATGAGGGCATACCGAAGGCATGGCCAACCCCTAGAGTTCCCCGGGCCACTCGCTCATCAAATCTCCAGGTTCATGGTCTCACCTCCCGGGACTGGTCAGCCTGAAAGGGGCCTGTGAACAGCACAATCCCACGTTGGATGGCTCATCAGCCCGCCCGACGCCATGTCAGTCTCACGTTGCTACGTCATGTGTACGGCCCCTTTGCTAATGGGAGCAGGACTGTCTTCACCCTCATCATCATTAACAAGGCTGGCAGCTTAGTCTACAACAAGGCCTTCCACGATGCCGGCCTGAAGACCATCAGCACCAACGACTACCTCGTCCTCGCCGGCACGTTCCACGGGTACGTCAATCCTCCAGCCCTGCGCCTTCATATCCCCCTTTTGCATCGTGAGAAAAAGGCCCTCTAGCTCACAGCCCACGACGCAGCGTCCACGCCATCACAGCCCGCCTCAACCCGGTCAAGCCTTTGCCGCAGCCCAGCGCTCCCGGAGGCGGGACCAACCTGCCGAGCAGACCAGAGCCGTCGTCGGGCCTAGAGGTGCTTGAGACGGAGAACTTTCGCATGCAGTGCTTCAGCACCATGACGGGAACCAAGTTCCTGCTCTTCACGGACACCACGCAGACCAACGTCGACGTGACGCTGAGGAGGATATACGATCTTTATGCCGACTACGTCATGAAGAACCCGTTTTACTCGCTGGAAATGCCGATCCGGTGCGAGATATTTGACCGGAAACTGTCTTCGTACATTAGAGAGATCAACAACCGGTGATAGACGACCTGCGGCAGGTCATGTTTGGGCGAATGGGGCGCTGGATGTTGGGCACTCGGCCGTCTTCATAGGCGTAGTACATCTCTAAAGTTTATTGCTCGTCTATTGTACAGCTTCCGCCGGAACGGATCCGCTTGCATGGCACAGCTTTTACGTGGTGTCCATCTTGTCGCCACCGTCCTTCTTGTCCCCGTTCGGGGCTCCGCTTCCGCTTGCCTGGCCAGACTCGTCTTCCTCCTTGACGCCCTCCAAAGAGGCCTTCGTCGCCGCCTCCTCTTCCTCTCGTGCCCGCTTCTCCTGCCTGGCCTTCTCCTCCTCCATACTCATGCGCAGGGCGAGAGCGAGCTCCGGCTCCATGGCAGGGTCGAAACCGAACTCGAATTCCTCGTTGCTGCCACCCATGCCGCCGGCGCCGCCTGATCCAGATGCGTTCTCCCCCAAGAGGATAGGCGTGGCAACGAGCTGGTCGCTGAGCAGCTTGCTGCTGGGCGGGATGACGACGAGGTGCGAGCCTTCGCTGCCCTTGACGGCATCGTTGAATGCCTGCAACTTCTTCTGTGTGTCGTCGTCGTCGAGGTCGCCGAACAAGACGAAGTCGACAGAGATGTTGCCCTTCTTCATCTTCTTGGCAAGCTGGGTCAGCTCCTTCTCATCCTCCTGGATCGGTGAGCAGATGAAGACTATTATTCGCTGTCGTTGGGATCGGTTCTGTCGGTGCTTCAGGGCGAGCTGCGGACATGTTAGTGACACCACCACGACGCAGGCGGTACCGAGGCTTACTGTGGCAACCTGAATGCCCGTCTTCAGGTGTGATGATCCGCCAATCTTCTTCTTCGTCCTGTGCAGGCCCTCCAAGATCTTACCCTGCTCCGTCGTCAGGGTCACCAGCACCTCGGGTCCCTTGCCGCCCATGCTCATCAAGCCAACGGACGATTCTGGGTTCCCTTGTGTAATGCTCTGGAACAAAACGTTGACGGCATCCACTTGTGAGTCGAACCGGGTCGGCTGGTAGTCTCCATTTCGGCTGCTCTCGCTGTTGTCCACGACAACCATCACCGCCTCGAGGACCATCGTGACGGCGGTTTCGATGTATTTCGTGCGTGTTTCTTTCGAGCTGTGGCTGTGCGTCAGGATGATGTAGTGGCCCGGGATCCGTTAAGGCTGTGACAAGTCCGAGGTGGGCGATTGAATGAGGAACGAGGCTGGCAGCTCTTCTGGGGGTGACGAGCTCCGAACGGAGAGGCGCATCCGCAGGTACTCGTAAGGCGGTTCAGCCTGGTCACTGCAAGCGCCTGGAGGTAGGTATATGTACTTCAAACGGGCCTCATTCCGCGGACTATGAATTCAATTTTGAAGTATCTCTACCTGAGTTGTTGGTGCTCTGCACCTGACTAGCGCCAGGTGTACCTCGATTACATAATGCATCTTGTGCCGTTTGTTTACTTCCCGAGACGCTGACCAGTCACGGCGCGCGCCGCGATCTTGTCGACAACCTCGCCTATTTACTCTTGCTCAAGCTTTCCGACCGATGACCTTTCGACAATAACCTGTTCTTGACAGTCGAGCTCAATCGGCAAACTCTCAGCAAAAATGGCTCCCGTACGACCAAAGAAACGGGGCTCCGACCAATCGAAAGCCTCCTCGAAGGGGTACGGCGCGAGCACGAACAGCAAGGCGCCGTTCACGAGCAGCCCTTTGGCATCGCGTCACAGAAGCCCCATCAAGAAGCAGAGGATGGGAATTAGCACACAACAAAAACAGGCCCTGATAGACAACCTGCAACTAGAGAGTTCGTTCAGCTTCAGTATCATGTGTGAGCTTTGGTGCATGCTGACATGATGTGCAGTCACAGAACGCGCGCGCAGACTACGAGCGCAGTACAACCTTCAGGCACAAGGTCTCCGATCGCGAATAGAAATCCGAATCAACAGAATCCCCATGTCGCTACGCCAATTAAAAATGGGCGACCTGCTCGTCAAATACATGGAACAGGAGCAGAATCGTGTCACGGGAGGACGACCACCGCCAGTGCCGGCCAAGGACACGCCCCGCTCAGGTCTGCAGCAGTCTGTTCACGGCGCTTCTCGCTCGCAGGCACCTGGGCGCGCGTACAAGGGCACAAGGTGAGTTTCAAGCAGCTTTCCCGGAAACTGCAACTTGGGCTGATGATATTCCTAGCAATGAGCTCGTCGGAGATAAGGAAAACGATATTGAGATCGTGGACCAGAAGCGAAAAGCTCGCGCAGCCCAGGCCGCGGAGTCTGGAAACGTTCGCCCAGCTCAAGTACTGTCACCTACATCGTCAAATTCCCGGCTGGCAAACCGCGATCGTCCAGCGTCACCCACGAAATCGCAGATTGCCCGACCCGGATCCCCGCTGAAGTCCAGCGGAGCAAGCCGGTCTGCGGCAGTGACCAGCGTTCTGTCGAGCATGGTCGAGAGAGCAAAGGCAACTCGTCATGGAGGAGCAAAAAAGGCCACCGCGGCGTCTGAGGCAATCTCAAGCTCAAACAACACGGCAACAACGGGAGCAAAGAGCAGGCGGCCCGCTACTGCGCCGGCCGCAGCGTCCAGGGGCCCTCCCTCAAGACCAGCAACCCGCGCTGGCCACCGTGCTAGTGGCACAAGTGAGACCAGCGAGGCTAGCACGGGAACGGTGGTCAGGAAGGCTGGTGCGGCAAAGGCAGCACCGGCGACGAAGAAGATGACAACAATGGGGACCATTAGAAAGGGTGTCACGGGAGGGGCAAAGAAAGTGGCAGCGAAGCCTGCAGCGGCACCAGCATCAACAAGTGCCGGTGGCCGGGTGTTGCGGAAGCGAGGCTAAGGCTCGGAGAGCTCACGACGACTACGCGTTCCATGACTTGGCGTTATTAGGGCAGATTGGGAAAGAATCCGGGATGGCATTCCAGGACGGTTGATTGCCATGGGGCACATATTCACAGGCAAGGAGTATTGGGACATGTAACTGAAGGCTAAAGCTTTTCCAATCAAAGGATACGCTCTCGTTGTCTTAGCTGGCTCCTGCTGCCGCTGCCGCTGCTTTCTTCTTCTTCTTGTCGTCAACCAACTCAATGTTATCCTCGGGTATCTCCTTGTACTTTTCGAGGAGGAATTCCTCAACCTCCTCGCTCACGTCGCCCTGAACAACAATCTCCTCACCGCCGCTAGCGACTTTCGTCACGGACGAACCAGTTGCAAACTTCTTGCCGAGATCCTTTGCGACCTGTCCCGAGTCAGCTCCGCGTCCGTCCAGGATGGCACACTGCAGTGCATTTCTTACCTTTTTCAGCTCAAGTCCGAATGCTTCCAGCCCTATCACGGCAGTGACAAACTTCTTCTTGTTGCGCTCGATCCGCTTGATGGTCACGACGCTCTTGGCAAGCTTATCGGCGTGCTTTGCCTCGGCGGCTTCGGCCTTGGCGGTCTTCTTCTGGGCATCTTTGGCGGCCCTCTTTTGGGCTTCGACCGACAACGAGGAGGTGGCAGCTTCCAGAGCCTCTGGAGGGGAGGTCAGTAACGCGCCGCGGCAGGCATTGCGTGGGATGACATGACTGACCGACGGACCAGATGCGGTCGTACATGGCCCTGTTGTTCTTCTCAAGCCATTCCTGGCACTTCTTCACGGTGCCGCCATACTCGCAGTACTACTCGGCCATCAATAAAGCGTATTCAACGGGGTAATGTCTTCTCGGAGTCGGAGCTGTCTCACCTCCGGGGGCAGAGTGCAAACTGCAATGGGTTGCAACGTCAGTGTCCATACAGGCTGGAGCTATGCCACTCGGGGTTCGTCGACGTACCACCGCAGTATACGACATGCCTGCTTTGAGGCTCTGCCGGGATATCGGGCTGTTCGGTGTCTGCCATCACTGCAGACTTGTGTGTCGAGGTTCTTGGGGCGAGACGCGTGAGATCTCGCAGCCCATGGCGGGGTAAAACGGTCAATTCTTGGAGGGGCTGTCCAGCAGACGTCAACAGGTGGTGGCGGTCCGCGGCGGGGGCTTGCAGCCTGAGGCACAAGACTAACCGCTGTTGTTCCGGACAGGCGGTCTTTACGAGTGAGTACGCTTCCACGCTAAGACAGCTCTCCCGAGCTTCATACCTTACCTTATGCACCGACAGGAGCATAGAATCAGCCATCGACTCTTCCGCTGTATCGGCTGCGCCTTTTACTTGCTACCGTACTCGGGTCAGACCGTGGCGTCGCCTCTCGAATTGACTCGAATGCCACGTGCCGGCTCCCTCATCTCGTGTAATGCCGCGGAGTTCCAGACTCACCTGGCCACTCTCGGCGACCAGGGCCCAAACAGCATATGTATCACCGAACTCGTCTTCGTGGGTTGCCGTTTGTCTGGTTCGTTCGGCTCACGGCCGCTGGCCAGGTATGCAGCCAGGCCCCTCATCACGGTGCAGTTCATCGAGAAACATCCCTCGCCAGTGATTGGGACCCAAGAAGCAGACGCAGATAGCCGCCGGGCTGCCGCACATGCCCAACCATTGGCTGCCCTGCTGCAGCCGCCGTGCATCGACTCCAACCAATATGCATGTTCGTCCTCGCTTCGCGCGCGCCAGCCAGTTGCTGAGCTGCCAGCCCGTCTCCAGCCCCCTGTCGTCCAAAATTAGAAGAAGGCTTCGGCGCCGTGATTGGGCGTGACCAGAGCCAGCCGCTTCACGACTCACCCGCCACGGCACGGCGTCCTCACGAGCGTCCACCACCACGATGCGGGCGGTCTGCCGCTAGACATGATCAGCCCGACGGCTTTCGACCGTGGCGCTACCAAAGAGCCCGTTCTGGAGGCGCCGATGCTGTCATAGTCGTCCATCTTGGGCCAAGATGCAACCTCATTCAGGCTGCATTGCCCCATCTGGCGCGCCGCCCTCGGCCACTAATGTGAGCCGCCCTCCTCGTAGCCGCTCCGTCAAGTTGGCTGCGAGGTCACTTAAGTGCTTGTAATCCCCCCGGCCATCCAGTTGGCCGGTCCCTTCTTCCACATTCCCTTCTTCAGCCCCCATTTCCTTTGCGTTTGTCCTTGTAGAGCCGTTTTTAGATGCTTCGTTGATCGAGGCAGCCTGTCGTTTATCCTTCTTCCGACTCTCGACGCTGGTCGTCGATCGCCGAATCTTGAGATACTAATTTTTGCTGCTCATTTCACGTCTGGCCAGTCTCTTCGCAGTCGATATCTGGATATAGCGGACTGCGAAAGCGAAAATGGCGGACACTCTTCTCTCGAATCAAAACCGATACCACCAGCCTCAGGATACTTCGCTGGGCCGAAGACCAAGGAGGTTTCTTAATCCTATAATAGAAGAGGATAGCGACGACAGCCATGGCCAGCTGGCCATGACCAATCAACGGAGGAGGCGCGGCGAGACTTCGAATCTGAAGATCGAGGCCTGGTTGTCACCGATGAGCGATCACTTCCCGACGCCTCGGGGAGTGCATTACCTCTCCGCCCCCGTCCTCCCGTCATCACCATCCACCGTATCTGGCGATGGCAGCTCGCCCACCAACTCTTCGAACCCCTGGAACCGAGCGAGCATCGCTACCGAAAACACGGAGTTTGAGGATCTGTACGATGTGTCCGAGGCCGAGGCGGACGACGAGGATCTGCCACGCGGCTTGCGCCGCTCGTCCTCCGTCAGGAGACTGCGATCCCACACCGCCAGCGACTTGTCGACGAAGGCGCCAACTCGTTTGATTATCCCAAACAGTCGGCATGGCGCTGAGGAGGCTTGGTCCGCCGTGGAGGAGCTCAAGAAAATCCATTCGCCAGTGCCACTCACCCCATCGGCGCAGTTGCCCATGTCGCCAGCTCAGATGAACTTCATGGGTCAGCAACAAGCTCTGGAAGTGCCGACAATCTCAGCACCCCCGTCACTTGACGGCAGCCTGTCCTCGGAGCAGCTCGCCGCCATGAGCGCTCCTCCAACGCCCGTGATTGGCAATGAGGAGGCGACCACAGAGGAGGTCTGGGCCGGCGTTCACTTACAGCCGGGTGCTCTGGCAACGCTCCACGCGCTGTCTATCAATGGCGATGAGGACTCCTTCCATGACCAACCCGCGCAACTCATCGAGTCGAACCAGGCGCCCTCGCAGCCAATCCCTGAGATGAGACAACAGCCACTGCGATTGGTGACGAGCTTGATCTCGCAGGCTACCCAAGGAAGAACTTCCTCTCCGAATGTAGATCGACAGTCTCTCGCCGATCTAACTAGGCTGGATATTCCGTCTCCTGGCGGATTCTTCTCCGGGCTTTCTCCTCGGACTCGAAGCACTTGGCACGTTCCAGCTACAACCCCTGATGACTTGCCTCCTCCGACTTCCACAACTGCTGAGCAATTCTACCGATGCCCTTGGAACCTCGATGCTTCTGTCCCACCCGTGCCGAAGCGTCCAGACTCCGCGGAAGGTTTCTACAGGAGTTTTGATTCATCTTCGCTGCCCGTTGAGCAAATCGTCGAGGTGAGAGACGATGACATTTCCGACGGCATTCCGACAGCCAGGCCGAACATTCAGCACAAGGATTCAAACTCATCGGAAGAGACCATCAAGCCGCCGCCTTCCCCCGAAGTCGAAGTCGTGCCAACCGAAATTGTGACCGTCTATGACCCAGACTATGCCCGCAAGCAGCAGATGGAGGCACTGTCGAACTTCGACCGCACCGAACTGTGGCTGCTGGCGCAGCGAGCGTACTTGAAGGGAGTTGATGAGACTGAAGATTGCGAAATTCTGAAGACCATCGAGGAGGCTCCGGAGGCAGAGGAGGCCCAAGAAGCCCAACAAGAACCCGACAAGGAACCGGCCGCTAAGAAAAAGGTGGTTCGATTTTCGAACATCATCCCCACGACATTGCAGCCGAAGCGACCTCCGCCAAAGCTCCTGCGACAAGAGTCAGCCTACTACCGGGCATTTCAAGACTACATTGTCCGAACCCAAGGCCGCGATGTCTTTGTGCACCAGCTTTCCCGCTTCGAGGCTCTTCAGGCTCAGCGGGTGGCTCTCCGAGAAAGTCACCGCAACCAGCTCCTTGGAAAGTACCAGCTCAGTGTTGTTCCCCAATCCGCCAAGAAGCGTCTCAGCGCAAATGTAGCTCGCGGCGACCTCAATCTGACTGATGACCCCGAGAGGCTGCGCAAGGACAAGGAAGCTGAGGCAATGAGTCAGATGGCCATGCCGACCTGGCATGTTGCTGCCATGAAGTTTCTCAACGGCGGCCGCCTCATCTCTGCACCCGTCTCGAAGCGATTGACTCGGCTTTCGCAAACGACTTCCGGCGGAGATGGAGTCACCCGTGATCGCGCCAGGATTCTTGACCTCGGCGGGCAATCTGCGTGTGACTGGGCGTGGCACTGCGCACTCCAGTACCCTAGTGCTAAGGTCTACACCGTCACCACCAAGACGATCCGTCAGCTGTCCAACTCAAATATCCGTGGTCCTCCGAATCACCGTCAAGTGGCCGTGGAGCGGCTCACTCGACTACCATTTGCGGATGACCAGTTTGATCTCGTGTCTGCTCGCGAGCTTCACAGCGTTCTCAAGTTTGTCGGCGAGAATGGCGAGGATGAGTGGGAGGGCTGCCTGCGAGAATGCATGCGGGTCCTCAAGCCTGGTGGCTATCTGGAATTCTCCATCCTTGACTCGGACATCATGGCCGCCGGGCCGCTAGGTCTTGCGAAGAGCGTCGAATTTGGCTTCACGCTCAAGACCCTCGGCTATGACCCCACCCCATCCAAGATGTTCCTCGGGCGTCTCTTCCGCGCCGGCTTTGACGACGTTCGCCGCGTATGGATGTGCCTGCCGATTGGCGCCAAGAGAAGGATGCACACCCCTCCCATGCCACCGATGAAGCAGGGCGTCACGGGTCAGGAGGCGAAAGTCTGCCAGATGGACGCGATGGTCATGGGCAGCAGTGACAACATTGCCAACGTCTGCAGCATTGTTGGCGGATGGAGCTGGGAACGTTGGCTCCTCCGCTGCGAGATGGAGAAGGTTGCGGGTGAGATGCGGCTCGCGGATACTGTAACAACGGGGGCGGCCATGAGGGAGGCGGGCAAGTGCCTCGATGGGGTTCATGCGGTGATGGAAGAGGGCAGGGGCTGCAAGGCAGGCTTTCGGATGCTCAACGGGTATGCCAGGAAGCCCAAGGCTTGAGGAGGCGAGGTGATCCAGATTGCCTTGGCTAAGTAAAGGGGGTTGAAAGGGGGGCAGGTCGGGAATTACCCGTTGATACCTTAGCTTAAATGAATGTAGAGACTGCTATTTAAGCTCTATACACGCGCGTCTACGGAAAGAGTATTAAGTGTACGCTCAAATATACTTGGGAATACAAATATCGTATTCAAAGTTCCTTTGCCATGCACACGCATGACTTCTGCTGCAGTTCGTCATGATCAACAAGACGCAATGGCTAGGAACTATGTGAAAGCAACATATATTAATTGATAGTGCTCCAACAAACAGATTAAAATAAGATTATGCAACTTACCTTCTTTGTTTGTGCGGCTCGCGCTGGGTGAAGGCCGTGGAGCGCGAGACAATCGAGAGTCTAGGGTAGGCTGAATTGGGGGACGGAATCCGGGGAAGTCGGCACTAGCGCCGCCAAAATTTCGGATCTGTCAGCTTCGTCGATCGACCGAGAGCAAGCTCCGTCGGCTGAGCAAGCACCAAGCAACCTCTACGCCTACAAACACCCACCTCCCGAGCTCGGCATCCCGGATTCGTGCGACTGCCATCCAAAACCATCATGTCCGGGCAGAACAACTGGCAGGAGGAGGCGATGCGGCGCCTGCGCCAGATGCAGTCGCGAGGCGGGTACCCCGGAGGACGAGGTGGTGGTGGTCCTCCGATGCCGAGGGGAGCGGGCAGCGCCATCATCGGCGGCGTCCTGCTCGCCGGCGGTGCGTATCTGCTGTCGAACTCGCTGTTCAACGTCGACGGAGGTCACCGCGCCATCAAGTACAGGAGGATAAGCGGCGTGAGCAAGGAGATCTACAGCGAAGGTGAGCCTACTCCACCCGGGGACGAGCGGGATTACGTGCGAGAGTTGAGCTGACGGTGGTTCCATCGCAGGAACGCACATCAACATCCCGTGGTTCGAGACGCCGATCGTGTACGATGTACGAGCGAAGCCGCGCAACGTGGCGTCCCTGACGGGCACCAAGGACCTGCAGATGGTCAACATTACCTGCCGTGTGCTGTCGCGGCCGCAGGTCGACGCGCTGCCGCAGATCTACCGGACCCTGGGCGCCGACTACGATGAGAGAGTGCTGCCGTCTATTGTCAACGAGGTCTTGAAGAGCGTGGTGGCCCAGTTCAATGCCAGCCAGCTCATCACGCAGCGAGAGATGGTTGCCAAGCTCGTCCGTGAAAACCTGTCTCGCCGAGCGGCGCGGTTCAACATTCTCCTCGACGATGTCTCCCTGACGGTAAGCCGACACTGGTCCGTCCGGTGGCGAGATGAAACGATGAGCTGACCTTGACTAGCACCTTGCCTTCTCCCCCGAGTTCACCGCGGCCGTGGAAGCCAAGCAGGTCGCCCAGCAGGAGGCCCAGCGCGCTGCGTTTGTTGTCGACAAGGCCCGGCAGGAGAAGCAGGCCATGGTGGTCAGGGCACAGGGTGAGGCCCGCTCCGCCGAGCTGATCGGCGAGGCCGTCAAGAAGAGCAAGGCCTACCTGGAGCTCAAGAAGATCGAGAACGCGCGCCTGATTGCGCAGCAGATGCAGGAGGCGGGCTCCAAGAACAGGCTGATGCTGGACGCCGAGGGCCTGGGCCTGAATGTGTTCGAGGACAGCGCCGCGGAGAAGAAGTGATGGCGAGAATAAGGCTGTGAGAAGCGAATGGGGTTTGGGATTGCGCCAGATGGAATCTCCACTGCATGTCTGATCAGACAGAACTATTGTACTATAGGAGTAATTGTAGGAGATGATATTCTTCCTTCTACCGGGACGTGCAAGCTTCCCCAGCTTAGTGTTGCCGTACATGTATCCTGCGCCTCTTGTGATAATGACCTGCAGAAGAGCGGCTCAACCATCACTCTTGAGGGAACACGGTTGGAACGAGAAACAGAATACTGAGCTGGCACTTTTGGATATGAATATCATCAACATCATGAATCTATCGGCGTGCCAACTTCCTCGGGCGACGGGTCAATTATCGTAAGGCTGTCTGCTTGGGCAATCGCTAGGCACGAGCGGAGTGTCAGCCCCACCAGCGCCGGCCCGTCCACTAACGACATTTCTCCCCTCCCGCCGTCATCCATCAGCCTTGCGCATCGCATCACAAACAAGCACAGCTCCCTCCCTCGGCAAGCCTCCCAATAAGCTAGCCGGGCACACGACGCAGAATCGGACGAGAGAGCCGCCGGGCCCAGAAAGCACCCAACACCGCCACCATGTTGATCAAGTAGGCCGCCGACGCAAGCTCCAAGGGTGCCGAATAGCTCAGCTAACCGCCGCCGCCGCGCAGGGTGCGAACACTGACGGGCAAGGAGATCGAGCTGGACATCGAGATGGACTACAAGGTGCCGCGTGCCACGGACGGACGAAGCGGGCGAAGCTAACGCCGAAGCTAGGTGTCGCAGATCAAGGAGAAGGTCGAGGAGAAGGAAGGCATCCCGCCCGTGCAGCAGCGCCTCATTCACGGCGGCAAGCAAATGTATGCGCACAACCACACAACCACACCGCCGTTGGGGCGTTTATTCTTACCTAGGTACGGAACTGACACTGGCTCGAACGTAGGACCGACGACAAGACGGCCTCCGAGTACAACCTCGTCGCGGGCGACACGCTGCATCTGGTCCTCGCCCTTCGAGGAGGCCGGTCCTTGCCGTGCTGATAAAGTGGCGTGGTCTGAACAACAAAGAAAGATTGAAGGGTCATCCGGGAGCGGGAGTCAGCTCCAGGCTTCGCTTGGATGAGAGGAAGCCTCGCAATGTGGTGTGGGCGCAACAGCTCGAGAGTGTGCACGAGGAGGCGTTTCGGAGCCCGCCGTGAGGCATCGTCATGAACCTTAGAGGCAGCCAGATACAACCTGGAACACGAAAAGTCACGAACAAGGATTCGACCAACGCTATCGGTCGGTGTTGGGAGTGAATGTCACACTTGAGGAAGCTTCTTACGCCTGAGCACGGCTCGAGGATGCGAGGCAAGCAGTGATGGGTACCCATTAGTGGCTGCATATCTCTAGAGCCATTAGACTATTCTGTGTCGCCCCTCTCTTTCGTCTTGAACTGGTACGCTGACCATGCGTCCAACGTGATGCAAATGCAAGTCGCCCGTAAACCAAACAAGTCTCGGTGTATCGAGTTACATATCCTGAATTCCCTTCAACTCTCCCGCCCATGCGCTGGGGATAAAACATGACAAACAGCCCCATTCCGTGAAATCGCTCCTGCGCCATGCGTAGTTTTCAAAATCCAACAGTCGTGAAAGGTGCCGAGTGGCAGATAAGAGACTCTGGTTGGAGGACCCGCCAGAGCATCTAAGGCATTCTCTTTTTGGGCCTCATGAAGATGTCGATAGCCTTCCGCTTGCGCAGAGGGGGAACTGGAGCGGCCTCTGCAGGTGCAGAAACAAGATCCTCGGACGACGATGGGCCTGCAGAGCCTTCGCGGGGAGGAGTTGCTCTGGTGACAGGCACATGACTGTCCTCCTCGAGGAGCGGTTTGTTTGGTGCTGTCCTTAGCCTTGCCCCAGAGCTGTCCGCTGCAGTGTTGGATGTTGCTAGTGGGTTG
Source organism: Tolypocladium tropicale (assembly GCA_024340005.1). NCBI lineage: Eukaryota > Fungi > Ascomycota > Sordariomycetes > Hypocreales > Ophiocordycipitaceae > Tolypocladium > Tolypocladium tropicale. The sequence continues at coordinate 56,064 of JALHBU010000023.1, read as the reverse complement.
GTGGGATTGCGCCGAAACTTGTTTGCCAGAGTTGCGGCTCCCTTGCTCGTTGTTATGGTTACGGGGGTAGTGGTAGATTGTCTCTGCGGGGAGCTGGTGCTGGTGGCAATAGTGGTCTTTGCCGTCTGCTTGGGAGTCGAAGGCGAGCTAAGCTGCGCCTTGGCACCTGGTCTTGCAGACGAGACAGAGCGTACGACAACTGGCTGGACGCTTGCCTTTCTTTTGAGCAGCGAGACCTTGGCTGCCTCGGCTACAGGATTCTTGCCAGAAGTGGCGACAGGCTTCCTGGTGGCAGGGTTTGCCGCGGGATTCTTTGCAATGTCGCCAAAGTCAGCATCGTCGTCCTCATCCGAGTCCGAGATGAAGGTTGCTCGCTTCTCGTACTGCTCGACGGCGGAAACGGACTCCGGTGCGTTGCTAGTCGTCCTGTACTGCGGGTTGGCGGCTCTGCGATAGTCGCCGACCATGGCTGACGGCGCCTTCTTCATCTCTGTATGTCGTGTTGGGCCTCGGATTGGCCTGGAAAGTTGGCCGTGAATAGCGGCAATCTCTTTGACCTCACGGCGAACCTTTCTCATGACGCTGGCTCCCGTATTGGTCTTAGTCCTGCTACCGCCTCTGAAGTTGAGGGTACTGGTGGCTGTGTCTCGCGGCCCCCAGGCTCGTTTTGGTCCGACTCTCCCAGCTTGAGGGAGGAACTTGCGCTCGACTATCTTGCTAGTATTCTTCTCCTTGTCTTCTCTGAGGCCCGCAAGGGCGTTCTTGAGCTTGTTCTCGCTCTCTTCGATGGCACGGTCGTGCTCTCTCTTGTACTTTTCCCAGACGCGGTACCACTTGTCTGGGCTCTGAGGCTTGTATGCCGTGGCCTTGTACTCGAGGGGGAACTCATGCTCAATGATCTTGATCCAGATCTCACCGGTCTCACCCTGTATCTGGGGCGAGTTGAGCTCGATCTGACGCAGCTGGTAGGCGCTGTCGACCTTTAAGAGAATGGGGCGGACAGACTCATAAGGGAGAAAGTCGCCCACGCTCTCCAGACCCTTGATATTCTTGATGCAAGCTATCGTGGCGAGCTCCAACAGGCATTTGACGGGAGCCATGATGGGCAAAGATAGAAGAAGATCCTGGGAGAACTGGGGCGGTAGGGCTCTGATGGACGTCACAGGGGGACCGAGTCAGCACGCTGAAGGAGTCTGCTGCGGTAGGTTCGGTAGGTGGAATTCTCATTGTTCTGTGCCATGAGTTGATAGGCGATTGGTTGCAGACTTGGTGAAGTTGATGTTGATGCGAGCGACAGATGACGGTCCGCGTCTCTAGAGTACGTAGCGCAGCGCCAGCGATAGGGCGGGCTCGCTGAGCCCGGCTCTAGCTGCTGCTGTTGCTATGGCTCTGCGTATTGCACTTCGACCTGCTCGAGTCGTGGTTGCGTCCTCGGACGGAGGTGAGCTGTATGTAGGTTGAAGCAGTGGTGTCCGTGCATGAGCTGTATGCTGTGAAGTGAGTGATGTCTGAGCCGCATTCAGTATTTGAAGCGCGCCTACCGTTAGTCCGTAGAGTAGGTACTCGAGCGTCGCCTGTAAACGACCCTCGTCCGAAGTACAGGTACGGATACAGCTCCCGTTCCAGCTTTAGCGTTTGGCCTCCCACTGAAACCACCAGTCTGCACGCGCTAAACGGCCCAGAGCCTCGCCGGGCCAGCTACCTGGAGCTCCCCAGGCCAATCAGACGGCTCTGGTCCGACCCCATCAGCCATTTCGTCACTTCCAGTCACCTCTAGGCTCCAGCCGCGCTGTGCTTCACCACCCGCTCACTCACTTCCACCAGCGGCAGAGGCATTCTCCCACCTCCAACGCCCGTCGTACGCAATCCTACCGCACGCACCCGAGGCAATTGACGCAGCAGCAGCAACCATGGCGGACGCGACGCTCATCAAGCCCGACCCGGAGGATGAGAAGCCCGAAGTCATGACCCCGATGGAGGAGGACGACCTGTACGAGGACGCCGGCGACCTCGAGTTCTACGACAAGAACGCGACCGGCCGCCAGTTCGAGACGCTCTACCTCGCGCGCGTGCCCAAGTACATGTGGGACGCGTGGCTCAAGATGACGGACAGGCTGGGCGACGACGACGAGATTCAGATCGGTACTCTGCGAACGTGGAACGAGCCCGTGGCAGACGCCAGCGCCGAGGGTGGCACCCGCGACGTGACAAAGCTGCGCATGCTGCTCGAGCACAACTGCCCTGAGCATCAGCTTCTTCCGCGCGAATATGACCTGGAGATTCTCGATAGGGACGTGCATAACCACTTCATATTCAGCGAGGAGGACCTCCCCGGCTACAAGGCTAAGAACAAGGAACGGGCTGAGGCTGCGAGCGCGGGCATTCCCGCCTCCTTGCTGCGGCAGAGGGCGGCCGCCCAGGCGCAGGCGAACGGGCAGGATTCAGGCCCGCAGAGGCATACCTACGACCGGAGGAGTCGCTACCAGCCGTACTACCGCAAGGCTATTCCAAGTCCGTCATTCCCCTTGTGTGATTACTGTCAATCCTGGATGCTGACTGCCTTGTTACAGAGAGAACCAAAGTTTTTGGCAAGATCCACTACGACGTGCGCGTGGAGCCTCGGAACATTCAAGAAGAGGAGCGCCTACTCGCCCAAAGGCTCTTCGACGCCGAGCACTCGAAATCGAAGCTCCAGATCATCAGTCGCAACAGTGCGTCTGCTATCATCGCTCCCGGAACGGCTACCGCAGCCCAATGGGGCGGGAACTTCATCGTAAGCAAACCCTACTTCTGTCTGCTGCACGTGTCATGCTGATTCGCTTTTGCAGAAGAATGCTGCCCAGCCAGCCAAGCCCAAGAAGGGCGAGATCTTCAAGGCGGCGCGCATTCCCAAGAACCAGCTCCTGGATCTTATTTTCGACTGCTTCCGTCAGTATCAGTATTGGTCCATGAAGGCGCTCCGGCAGAAGCTGCAGCAGCCGGACTCGTACTTGCGGCAAGTTCTGGAAGAGGTTGCCGTCCTGCACAAGAGTGGTCGTTTTGCGAACCACTATGGGCTGAGTGATGCGTACAAGGACAAGGCCGGAAGCGAGGCCAAGGAAGAGGCCGCCGAGGCCGCCGAGGACGGGGATGATGATGAGGGCGAGGAAATGGAGGACGTCCTCCCCACGCAGTAACAGCACAGGGTGCCGCGCGCAACGAGGATCCTGTGAGCACGAGGAAAAGCAAACCGTGGGTGGAGTTTAGGCGCTGTGATTTCGAGGTACCAGGAGCTCGCTGAAGAGCAGGATACCCTTTATAGACGAGACCGTATAGGGAGGTCTAGACTATGTCATGCCTGGATATTATTTCCCTTTCGGTTTATCGACGTGAGCTCCCAGAATCCCACGAGATGGCTCAGACTGTTCGAGTCTGCCACGGTCGGGGAGTACGGCTGATGCACAATTATGTGCTGCCGCTCTGGGACATTCAGCTGTGACTAGGAAGCAAGACCGCTGAGAAATAAAAGACATGTTTGCATAGGGTTCATTCAAGCTCCTCCAAGTCTGCTGTCTCTGGACAGGATGTGTGCTTGGAGTTTGTTGGTGCCGGAGCCGTAGACACATCTTGGTCATTACCAGTTGCGCAGAACTTCACAAGACCAGATAAAGACATGATTGCGAAAATGACGGCACCTCAGAATTAGACGGAAGCCGCGAGTGAATTCATTGAATACCAAGTTCTGGTCGATGGTTGGAGCTTGGAAGGAAAAACAACGGGGACGATCGATCGGCTGCCCACCGAAAGAGGCAATCTAGCTCCATCTTGAAAGTCAAGTGAAAGCTCACCCCGGTCCACCACCCTCTCACTGACATCTCAACAAAGCATTAGGAGATATGCACCAGCTCTGTCGCCGCCTCGCCAAAGCAATACCTGGCAGGCACTCCCGTTCCAAAATGCATCTCGTATTCGACTTCGACGGCACTATCACGCGCGAGGACACCATCAGCGAGCTAGTCGCATCGGCCATCAGCACGCACCCGACCTCGCGCTCCCACGGCTTGCAGGCAGCATGGGACCAAGTCGTGCAGGACTACTTCGCAGACCACAAGCACTTCACGGCGAGCTACCGGCCAGCCGAGGCGGAGCGGACGAGCGTGGCGCAGGAGGTGCGGTTCCTCGCGGACATGAAGCCCGTCGAGGAGGCATCCCTGGATCGCGTGGAAAGATCCGGCATCTTTGCGGGAGTAGATGCGGAGCGTTTGCACCAGCTGGGCGTGGAAGCGGCCGGCTCTGGACGGGTCGTGATCCGGGATGGCTTCAAGGAGATTGTTGCGCTGGCAGGCCAGAGGGGCCATCAAACGGACGTCGTCTCCGTCAACTGGTCGAGCGCCTTCATCCGTGGCGTCCTCTTCCCGCACCGCATCCCCATCACCGCAAACGACGTATCCGCCGACGACGGCCGCATCCACGGCCCCGGCCATACGGACTCGCGGCTAACCACCTCGAGCGACAAGCTCCGCGCCTTGCACCGTGTCGTCGCCGGCACGCACGACAGGGTGCTCTACTTTGGCGACTCGACGACGGACATGGAGTGCCTCCTCCACCAGGGCGGCGTCGTCATCGCCGCGGACGGAGAGTCGTCGCTGCTGCGGACGCTCCGACGCGTCGGCGTCGAGGTCCCGCATGTCGGGAAGCGGCAGGACGCCCGAGCAAACATTTGCTGGGCCCGGGACTTTCAGGAGGTGCTGGCGAGTGAGCTTCTCCAGGAATAGAGGCAGCACGACAGGCAAACAAGCCCTTTGTCCAGGCCATGAGAGGCCACGCCGAAGCCAAACAAGACTTCGAGGAGCTGACACAGGACAAGCACGGCGAGGAACATGAGCGAGGAGGCATATATCGGGTAAAGAAAGCTCAAAGCATCGCAGGCGAAAGCTTCGATTCTCGTACCCAAGCGCCTCCAAGACGAATCCACCTCCTCTGTCCACCGGTCCCAAACTCTTTCAGCAGAGTTCCCGCATAAGGAAGCGGCCGTTCTTCTACTGGCACTCCAAGATGTGCATCTACACCCGCACTGTTTTCGCATGCAAGCATCACCTCTGGGGCCGTCGCCTCAGGCTGTGCACCATGGGCGAGGACTTTCGCGCCGGCCGCTTCCCCAGCGACTGCGCCTTCCACAGGCCGCACGGCCTTCACTCGCACCGGGTCCAGCGTCGCTGCGACAAGTGTGGCGCGCTGGACCGCAAGGTCGCACTGACGCGGGAGAAGCTGGAGGAGTGCCGGGCGGCGATTCGCGAGCGGTGGCCTTCGTATGGTGCCACGTGTGGTGCCGAGGGCAGAGGAAAGACTTCAGACCGGTGGAGGGAGACGATGGATAGAACAGGACTCGGAATGGTTGCATGCTTATGAGAATGGCAGGGAGACAAAAGGGGGCGTGAGAGTCAAAAGCATTTGACTAGGCCAACGTCAAGTAGCGCAGCCCGAGGCACGACGGCACAGTGGATAACCAGGAAGAACCAAGGTACCTAGGTAGTAGTCACATAACGTAAAATATATATTACACAACGCTGATCCGGCGCTGGTCGGGGCACATATTATATGTTGGTCGCTTGGTCGAGGCCTTGAAGCGGACTAGATAGTCATCCTCGCAGAGAAATAGCCAAGCAACGCAGCAGCGTGGCGAGGTATCCTTTTCAACAACAAGCCAATGCCCTCACAAAAGACAAGAGTCTGCCGATTTGCTGTTGCCACCGTGAAAAGGCTACTCGTGAGCCTGACCAGACTGCGTCGCCCTGTCCAGGTTAAACGCAGAGCTGATGAGGGCCAGGTGGCTAAACGCCTGCGGCGTGTTGCCTAGCTGCTCTCCGCTGCGGGCAATCTCCTCGGAAAACATGGACAAGTGGTTCGAAAAGCTCAGCATGTTTTCAAACAGGTTGTAAGCGCGAACCAGATACTTGTACTGGTAGACTCCCGCGCGCGTCATGGCCTCGACAAGCCAGAACGTGCACATGCTAAAGGCGCCGTCGCGGCCTCCGACTCCTGTGACATGGACTTAGCATACTCACTGCCCGAAGACAATATGGCGTTGACCATAAGACTTACCGTCCTCAGAGATGTCTGTGTCATAGCGAAATACCAAGCCGGTGCTGGTCAAGCCGCCCTTTTCGGGGGGCAACAGGATTCGGTCGAGGGTATTGGTGAAGCGCGGATCGCATGGGGAGATGAAGAAGACGAGTGGCGCGATGAGAATGGACGAATCCAGCATGGTATTGCTCTCGTAGCTTTGGATGAAGCACTTCATTTCCTCGTTGTAGCCCTTTTCCATAATCTCCTCGTAGAGCCCGTCCCGCGCTGCCAGCCAGTTGGCTCGGTTCGGGCAGGGTAGGCATCTCTTGTCGGCCAAGCGCAGACCACGGTCGAACGCGACCCAGAGCATGATCTTCGAGTAGGTAAAGTTCTGCTTGTTGTTCCGCACCTCCCATATCGACATGTCGGGCTCTGAATCTTATTAGTCTGCGAGCAACATTTTTTATATATATCACCTTACCATTCACAATGGTCAAGACATAATCTGCGGTCCCAGTCAAGTCAGTTTCATCCGAAATAATGGCTGTAGAACGGACAAAAGAGTACCAACCTAGCATCATCCGCACACCTCGCCAGACGTCCCAGGTGACTGGCTTGCCGTATTTATTGTAAAGATAAATGGCATCCATCAGCTCCCCGTAGATATCGAACTGGTGGTGTGTGGATGCTCCGTTACCAATACGGACCGGCGCGCTACCACGGTAACCCTCAAAATGATCGAGAGTGATCTCGGGAATGTCCGTCTCGCCGCGGATGGTAAACATGATGGGCAAACCACCAAAACCACCGTCCGGGCCGCGGGAGTGAATGAAGCGCTCCTGGATGAACTCCATGTACGCATGCGCTTCGGCCGTAAATCCAAGGCGGAGCAGGATGTAGATTGTGAAGCTCGAGTCCCGGACCCATGAAAAGCGGTAGTCCCAATTTCTTGCGCCGCCGATGTCCTCGGGAATGGAGAACGTGGGCGCGGCAACAATGGCGCCCGTGGGCTCTGCCAGAGTGTCAGACAATTCACCGTTGAGCTCTGTGACCAAACTCACCGTAGGTTAGCATCTTCAAAATCATCAAGCTCCGCGAGACGACCTCTCGCCATCGACCCTTATACTTGGACTGTGAGATGAAGTTGTGCCAGTATCTCTGCGTATCGTGCTGTTGTCCGTCAACGACCGCGGTCGTGATGTGCCGGGTAACGTGGTCGGCGAGGTCATTTCGCAGGATAAAGGAGATAGTCTCGCCTTCGTGGATCTCAACTCGAGCAGTCAAGCCTTCACCTAGCATCCCCGGTTTCGTTACCTTCTTGAACGAGACGGATGGGCAACCCTTCCCGTCTTCGCCATTCTCTAGGGCGACGTCGAGCTGAAGCTTGACGTCCTTGGCGTGAAAGGTTGCAACCTTGCTTTCGCTATCGTCTACTGTATGAGTTTCTCGAAAGGTAGTGGTGACGTGTGGCTCCAAGCCGTAACCAAAGGAGGGGAATATCTCGACATCTGCAAAGTATGAAAATCACGAGGTCGAAAGCGCCGAGCCACGGTTGAATGCACGTACCAAGGGTCATGGTGCCTCTGATACACTCCACTCTCCGGACAAGCCACTTCTTCAGCTCTTCCTGTACACGGGTGGCCTCGCGAAAGGAACTCTGCTTGTACTCCTTGGTGGTCACCAGGGAATCTTTGGGACGGGGGAAGAAGTCCACGAGGTCAACGACACCCTCCTCGCGGATGTACCTCGTCTGTAAGATACATGACGAGGGTAGGTACTGCTGCTTGGTGGTGAAGCCCTGCTCGACTGGCGGAGCGATGCTAAAGTAACCGCCCTTGTTCTTGTCCAACAGTCGGCAGAAGACGGATGGAGAGTCAAACTCTGGCCTGTGCTACGTTCAGTGTCCCGCCTGACACAAGACGAACCGATACAAGGCGGATCGAGAGCAATGGCTCACCAGCACATGAAGTCGACGCTGCCGTCGATGCCGATCAAGGCGCAGGTGTGCATGTTTCCGACCATTCCGTAGTCCTCGATGGGCAGGTAACCGCCCGTCTGAGCACGACGGGACGGGCCCTGATGCGGAGGGAAGGCCATCTGGAATTGCCTGGGAGTGAGACGGTTATGCAGCTGCAGAAGGCAGACCAGCCGAGGTCAATTGCCTGGCGAGGGAGTGTAGCTTAGGTAGGTTGCTTGACACCACGACGATGGTTAGAGCTTGAGCACCTGGTAGGCACTTAGGTAGGTACCCGGTAGGGAGCTAATGGATGGATGTCCGGCGCACTTGGAGCTACCCTGGCGGAGCTGCTCGATGACGCTGCACCGAGCGACTTCCAAGGAAGTAGCGGCGACAGCAAGTGGCACCATGGCTGGCCAGCCGCGCAGGTACGGGTACGAGACAATCGTTCACTGCCCGGAATCTCTCACCGCTGCGCGCTGCCACACATTCCAAATCGCGTGTAAGTCAACCTCGCAGCATCGTTGAGCTGGCATCAAGGACAGTCTGATGGGAGTTCCAATGATACTTGGTCGTTTCTGGACCTTGCCCGTTACCTTGGGAGCAAGCGGGTAGCATCCCGGACGCGCCGGGATTGTCGTGCTCCATGCCCGGGAGCCAGGCAAGGACAGGAGACGAGGATATCAGCCCTGCCATCATCATTGTGGGGACCCAGGACTCATTTACGAGTATGGAGTACGAGTATTTCAACGGCCTTGATTTGGGCATGTAATTTAACATCGGCTGCCACACTGACGACGGCCCGCGTCCACAGAGACGCGGCGGTAGCGGCACAAGGAACGCCATTTAAGATCGGGTGCAAGCTGGGAGGGTATACTCAGCACGGAAATCCGAAGAACGCAAACCCCAGCGCCGTGCGTGGAGTCTCACGCTCGACGCTGCAGATGCCTCGTGCCGCAGCAGCTAATATGACGGCTTCCCCAGTCAAACAGGTGAGGCCAGCCAGGATGCGGGGCCCGCCGCCGAGGAGGGGCCTTTGGCGCGCATGCTTGTGCATGGACCCGTTTGCTAGCGGTGGACTAGGCAAAACGGTTGCGTCGGAGAAGAAGCTTGTGCTGGCTCGTGACCATGAGACAGCAGGTCGTCTCTGTGCGCCCCATGATGTGCGTGAGTGTGCGCTGCACGTTGCGCGTGTCCCGGCACTCGCTCTGCGCCATTCCCCGCGTTGATCGTGCAGGGTTGATGGAGTGGCTGATTGTGCTGCTGCTGCGCGCGACTCAGACCGGCGCGACGCAGCTTGCCATGGCATCCAGGCACGCGACACGGCCGGTAAGGCAAGGTAATCAGCTTCCAATGTCTCGGCGGGCGGCTGGGCCCTGCAGCACCCGTTGCCAAGATTACGCCCGCGGTCGCCGCCCTGGCAAGCTCCGGCCGCATAATTATGACGATTGCTCGCGTTCCGGGCCTGTGTCATCGTCGACCGATCATCTCGATGACCACCGCGATCGGGGCAGGCAAGCAGGGCAGGGCAGGATACAGCTTGCTCCAATGTCCCGACATGCCCGAGTCCACCAGGCGCCGACGGATCGGCCAGCAAAGCCCGGCGATCACAGCCACCGATTGCCAGCTGTGCCCACGCGAGAGACCCCTGATCCCTTGCCCCCTCCCCTTTGCCCCGGCACTGTGGACGGGGACGGGGCCGCTGCTTGCCGCCCACTGAGGTGCTCCTACGCAGCAGGGCCAAAGCTGCATTGGCCGCGTCTGCGCTGCCACTCGCGGATGGACATTGCCCGGGTTGCTCGCCTTCATGCACTGTAATTACTTCGCACGCAACGGCCGACGGAGGTTCCCATGCACGCTCCCTCGGCTCCCCGCCTGCGAGCCCTGTGACCAGGCCGAACGAAGCCCTTTAGCGGGCCGTGGCGGACGGGTTGACGGGCACCGAGGCCGCAAAGGGGTGCGCCACGCTGCGCCAAGCAGCTTCCCCACATCTCATCTGCTGACTGAGAATACCGAGACCTGCCTAAGGTACCCGACCCTTAAGCGGTTGGCGCTGCGAGCCCGCCCTCCCAGGCTGTCCGCTAAGCGCCTAGGTCAGCAGCCGAAGCCGCCGCGCAGCGGCTCCAGAGGGCCTGGACTTCCCCTGGGGGCAGTTGCTGCGATGTGCCGCACCGCCCGTTGCCTCTTCCATTGCGTGCCCCTGTCCGCTCCACCCTGAGGTGGCATCCTGCGCTGCCCAACCCCAGACCAGACGGGATCCAGTCACGTCCCGATGGTCCCCCATGCCCACACCCGGATCATGTCCATCGACCACGAGCCCACCCGGCGAAGCGAACCCTACATGTGCCCATAAACCCCCATCATGCCCGCGGCCGGTCGACTCTCCTCCTTCTCGGCCTCCTCTCCTCCCCTCCCCCCTTCCGGCCCGCCTCTCGTTCCCGTTCCCGAGTCTCCGATCCTCCCTGACAGCCCCCGATTCGATCCCTCGCGCACCGCTGCCTCGACCTCTGCCGCTGCCACCTCCCGCGAGGGCGACGACATCGAGATGGAGCCCATCACGGGCCACAGGCGGCGGAAGAGCAGCCTCATGAACCCAATCGGGGCGCATCCAGGCGGCTCCTCCAGCAGGCCCGGCGCCCCGAGCCATCGCAAGGGCCCTTCGCTCAGCGTGCCGCAAGATCACCACATGTTGGACGACGACGATGCCGCCTCGCACTCTGGCGAAGCGGCCAAGGACGGAGCGGCGCGAGACAGCTTCAGCGACGAGGACCTTCACGACGACGAGGAGACGGGGCTCACGAACAAGGATCGCAGTCGCCGGCAGAAGAAGCGCCGGAGGAACACGCAGCTGCACAACCGCGTTGCTCGAGAGAAGAACATCTCGGAAGACGAGCGGAAAGAGGCAGACAAGAGCGTCGTCAAGCGGCTGGTCGTCAATGGCGTCTTCATACTGCTGTGGTATCTGTTTTCCTTGTCCATCTCTCTCGTGAGCCTCCCCATCCGCCCTCTTCCGTCTCTTTTTTGCACGCAATGTTTTTTGATTGCTGACCCGGCTTGAATCAGTACAACAAGTGGATGTTCGATGAAGACCGCTTAAACTTTGCCTTCCCGCTCTTCACAACCTCCATGCACATGGTAGTGCAATTTGCCCTGTCAGCGCTGGTTCTATACTTCGTACCGTCATTACGGCCGCAGCAGGCGCACAACTCAGACGGCGGCCGGTCGAGACACGAAGCGGAGCCCAACAGCATCGGCATGTCCAAGATGTTCTATTTGACGCGCATTGGGCCTTGCGGCGCCGCGACGGGCCTCGATATTGGACTGGGTAATACTTCGCTCAAGTTTATCAGCCTGACCTTCTACAGTGAGCTTTGTCCCCCCCCTTCTTCCGGCACCATCATGGACTCGGCTAACTCCCCTGTTAGCGATGTGCAAGTCTTCCTCTCTGGCCTTCGTGCTGCTCTTCGCCTTCATCTTTCGCCTCGAAACTCCGACTTGGCGCCTCGTTGCCATTATTGCGACAATGACCCTCGGCGTTGTCCTCATGGTGTTTGGCGAGATCGAGTTCAAGCTCGGCGGTTTCATCCTCGTCATCTCGGCTGCTTTCTTCTCAGGCTTTCGCTGGAGCCTTACGCAGCTTCTCCTTCTCCGCAATCCTGCGACGTCCAACCCTTTCTCCAGCATTTTCTATCTTACTCCAGTCATGTTCGCCACCTTGCTCTCCATTGCCATTCCCGTCGAAGGCTTTGGCCCGCTGTGGGAGGGCCTGAAGGCCTTGAGCAATGAGTGGGGTATCATCATGACGCCTCTTTTCCTGCTGTTTCCTGGTTGCATAGCCTTCCTGATGACAGCGTCGGAATTTGCCCTTCTGCAGCGAACCTCGGTCGTCACTCTCTCGATTGCCGGGATTTTCAAGGAGGTTGTGACCATCTCGGCCGCTTCCATAGTCTTCCAGGACAAGCTCACCCTCATTAACCTCATCGGCCTTCTTACGACCATGGCCGCCATCGCTGCCTACAACTATGTCAAAATAACCAAGATGCGACAAGAAGCTCAGGTTGATGTCCACGGCCGCCATGTTGTGTCGGATCCGCTATCGCCGTCCACCAACAGCGGCAGCGGCAGCGATGTCGACAACGACGACAGTGCAGAAGAGACGGCTGGTCTGCTGCATCAAAGTACCGACATGGGCCAGGGGCTTGCCGCAGTCACATCGGACGGCGACATCCAACCCAGCCTGCTGCCTGCGGGACGCCAAACTGCAGAAGAGCTCAGGGAAAGCAAGGCTGGACGAGGCGAATAGACCGGTGGACGAGCAAGCAACAGTCGTTAGCGTGTTTTTCTCATTCTCGGATTTTGTAAAACGACATCATCGGGGCTGCCCGCGACGGCACTCATATTCATGGTGTATCATCTCTACTACGGGGGACCCGACGGCACTGGCGCCGTGATCTAGCCTTGAGCGGGTGAAAAATTTCCAGGAAATCTAAGGGAAGAGAGGGTGCTCACAAGTGTTGATTTGTGTTGCACGGGAGAAGATACTCTAATTGCGCATGGAGACGGAGCCGATGAGGCTGGAATAAGAGACGGAATGCAGATCTCACAGAGCATCTGCCGTTTGTACGCAGAAGGATGGCATTAGATACCCACAAATTCGCGCAACATCAGATGAAGAGCTTGATGCGATTGCAATGAACTCGTTGTGGTGTTTCCAAAATGTATCTATTGTGCCCCTATCTTGTACTACCGGACGTGGTAGTATGGTGGTATGCATGCTAAATCTGCCCTGATACCTCGTAAAATTCTCTCAGGGCACCGGGTATGTCCTCTTAACACCGCCAACGCCGAATGAAGTGCGTCTCGCTTAACAATCTGACGGCAAGCCAGAACAACGGCGCCGTCGCGTGTATCGTCTCAACCAAGCAGTCTCAGCCCGTTCTTAGTCTTCTGCCCGGGCTTCGTCACGCCGGCGCCGCCCATCGGCCCTAGGCTAGGCTCGTATCCGCCAGCACCGCCTCCCGCGCCGCCAGGCTGGTTGCCACCGCCCGACTTCTTGTTCTGCTTGCCATACTTGCCCTTTTCCCGGACGTTGGTCACTTTGATCTCAGTGTTGGCCTTCTTGACGACAACCGGGTGACTCTGGATGTATTTGCCGTTCATCTCCTTGGCCGCCTGGAAGAAGTCGTCGGCGTCGCTGAAACTGACGAATCCGTAGCCTTTGGACTTGGTGGAGCGCTTGTCGCGGATGACACGTGCCTTCTGCACCGATTTCCAACGCGAGAAAGCCTTGAGCAGAGACTCGTCGGTGGTTTCACCGGCAAGGTTACCGACGAAAAGGCGCAGGTGGGCAGGGTCCCACTCGAGAAGCGTGTCGTCGGTCCATTTCTTGCCGCCGCCAACACGCGAAACCGTCTTCTTCTTGTCGGGATTCGCAGCAGCGACCGGCATCTCGGGCTTGGGGGAATCTGTGGCGATGATGGGCTTTCCATCTTTGCCAAGTTGGGGGGCTGCACTGTATGCGCTCTGCCATTCAGCTATCTGCGCCGCCTCGCTCGTCTCATAGCCGCTCCCCCCGACTCCCGGAATGGGAAACGGGTTTTGAATCTGAGGTCCGCTGTAGCCAGGATTCTGGGGACCGGAGCGCTGCTGTTGTTGTCCCGGGTACGAATAACCCTGCGCCGAGGAGCTCACCCCAGGGGCTGCGGTCGAGGCGGCGCCCGGATAGCTTGGGTATGAAGGCGCGCCATATTGGCTCGTGGAGGCATAGTGAGTCGGAGTGGCGCCGTACTGGCCGCGAGGCCCGTAGTTGCTGCTCGACGAGGCACCGTACTGCGAGGAGGAGCCGCCACCGCCGGCGTAACTCGCCGCGCCGGGTTGATACTGCGCAGCGGCCGCGTATGGCTGTGCTGAAGTTTGTGACTCGGCGCCAAACGCAGGCTTGAAGCCTCTCGTGCTGGCCGAGGCAGGTGGCCTCGCGGGAAGGGAGTTGGCGGAGCCTGGAGGCGCCCGGTAGGCCATGATGAACAAAACAGAGCGACGGCTGGTGGTCTATCTGTGTGGAACGTACCTTGAGCTGCTTGTGTGCGCTCAAAGGTCACCTCTTGCACAGCCTTCAGGGAGATGCAACAAGGTGGTTCGGCCGTGTGCGGACGTGCTGGTAGTCGACGGTGGCTGTATGAGAAGTGTTGTCTTGCGGTCAACCCATTCAGCCTGCCGGTTCCCTAGCCTCTAGGCCGGCCTTAATTTTCAGAGTAGGCCAGACGTCACATCACGTGACTGAGTCCACAGTAGAAGACTCCAACACCGTCATCTTGGCTCCACGTGACGAGAACGAGGCCAAGCAAGCTCACCGCCGACGACAATTTCGATACTGAAGCGCGCCACACGCCACTGCCCCTTTTATCGAAGCAGAATATTGATTCCAGTCTGTCATCTTGCGAGTAGTGCTCGCCTTGGCCACCAATGAAGTCGGCATATGGAAGCGGCGTCTGGAGTCGGCGTCTGCTCGAGCGCGTGGGGGTTCGCGCCTAGTTGCCCGTTTAGCGGCTTGCAGCTTTCTGCAGGGCATGACCCGGCTGTCGGGCAGCGAGCCGGCCCCTGATGGCATGGAAGCAAGACTGAGGTAGCTTGGGATGGGCGAAATGTGAGGCGCAACCCCCCACCGGACGATCTTTCCAGACAGACGAGCGCTCAGTGAGAAAGGCGGCCATCTAGGGGTCCCTAAGAGCCTCAGCATCACAGCTAGTTATGCAGACTGTCACGCTAGGATTGGAATACTGCTTAAACATGCCCTCGTCCCTTTCCGGCAACCATGGCCGGGACAAATTGCGGTCCCTATGGTGCTCGTATATGCCGTTCGCCGGCACCTCTGACCCCCAACGAATCTGGCTCCAACGTGGAAACGATGGGGCGTTGACGGAGCTGCGGTGCTTACACCAACAGGGCGACTCCACTTAGTCGAGAGCGAAGCTGCTCGCAGCCGCCTGCGCCAAGCCTTGATTCGTAGGCGGGCACGAAGCATGCGTTTCCGCCATATCTCGGCGAATGGGTCCCAGAAAGGCGAAACGATGGCCGGCTGGGCGCTATTTGATCCACGGCGGCGGGATGGTACATAGGCCGGGCATCCGGCGGTCCCGTAATCGCACCTGTTTGGGCAACCGGTGGAATGTGAGGCAGAGCTACGACACTTGGGGGTCACGGAGGACGCCACGGACCTGCGCGCATAACGAAGGGAAGCATGGAAGGCAGCCTCGCCATCTATCCGCCGTGCTCGCTGCGACATCGCCGCTCTTCCGTGTCCTGTAAGCTCGTACCCCCGTATTGATGCGAGCATGCGTTGCCCACGAATGGGATGTCTTTGCGAGGGCACCAACGCTCGCAAATGCAGCTCTCCTGGGCCAGCTTACCCACGCAGGCACCCCGCCGGCCGGGTGCTGCTGATGCTATCGTTACCAAGATTCCAATTTGTAGCTCCAGATAGTCATGAAAAATGGGTTCCCAGTAGTCATCAATCTGCCGCTGCCACTACCGCGAGAACGTCACAGCGCAATGATGATGAAGCGACGCCCCGCCAATCAGTGAAGCCTACCCGCTTTTTGGGCCCGCGCCAAACTCCTCCAGCGTCAGGTCGCTGGGAGTGACCACTGACATCAAGCTTCGCCTGCCACTGCTCGCCCTCCTCGATTCCTTCTCTTCATATATTTCTCATCCCGTCACTCCCGCAGCCTCTGCCTCGACTTCGGCCCCAAACCACCTCATCTTCTTCGTCGCACCACACAGCTACTGCACCACCCCATCACCGCACATCATGTCTGGCCCCGTGTAAGTTCCCAGTCCCCCCCAATGCTTCTCGTTGCCCCTCCATCGCAGCTGGCCGCCAGCAGAACCCCACCACCCCGCCCCAAAGTCTGTTGTGCTCGATGACCTCAATTCGCGCACCTCGAGCGCTGCCATCATGGGATCCTTGGTGGTTGGCCGGGTGGCGGCTTGGGCCAAGCTGGCAGTGGTTCCCGTCTTCCCGAAGCCCTGCTCATGGTCTTGATGCAGCGCCCGCCTCGCAAACATCAAGCTTGGCGGCGCCCAACAGAGCCCTCCCTCGTCCACTTCCCGCAGCTCCTCTGTGACTCCCGACAAAGCTCCGAGCAATGCTGACAATGTGGCCAGCGCTGATCTGGGCCTTATCGGCCTTGCTGTCATGTAAGTTCTCCAGCTCTCCGGTTGCCCCCCCTCTGCCGCTGTCTTCGGCGTTAACGCGCTGGCCGACAGGGGACAGAACTTGATCTTGAACATGGCCGACCACGGCTTCACCATCTGCGCCTTCAACCGCACCGTCTCCAAGGTTGACCGATTCCTGGAGAACGAGGCCAAGGGCAAGTCCATTGTCGGCGCCCACACCATCGAGGAGTTCGTCAGCAAGCTCAAGTCCCCTCGTCGCATCATGCTCCTCGTCCAGGCCGGCAAGCCTGTCGATGAGTGGATCGCCAACCTGCTGCCTCTCCTCGACGCCGGAGACATCATCATTGACGGCGGCAACTCCCACTTCCCCGACTCCAACCGCCGCACCAAGGAGCTGCAGGCCAAGGGCTTCCGATTCGTCGGTTCCGGTGTTTCCGGCGGCGAGGAGGGTGCCCGATATGGCCCTTCCCTGATGCCCGGTGGCAGCGAGGAGGCCTGGCCTTACATCAAGGATATCTTCCAGAGCATTGCCGCCAAGAGCGATGGCGAGCCTTGCTGCGAGTGGGTTGGCGACGAGGGTGCTGGTCACTACGTCAAGATGGTGCACAACGGTATCGAGTATGGTGACATGCAGCTCATCTGCGAGGTAAGCAGCGATCGGTGCTGTGCTAAGCGTGTTGACGGCTGACCAACACCCTCGATTAGGCTTACGACATCATGAAGCGCGGCCTCGGCCTCTCCAGCAAGGAGATTGGTGATGTCTTCACCAAGTGGAACAAGGGCGTTCTGGACTCCTTCCTCATCGAGATCACCCGGGACATCATGTACTTCAACGATGACGATGGCAAGCCTCTCGTTGACAAGATCCTGGACAAGGCCGGACAGAAGGGCACTGGCAAGTGGACTGCCGTCAACGCTCTGGACCTCGGCATGCCCGTGACCCTGATCGCCGAGGCTGTCCTGGCCCGCTGCCTCTCTGGAATCAAGGAGGAGCGTGTCCAGGCTTCCAGCAAGCTTCAGTACGTCAGCCGTGGCAGCGGCAAGTTCGAGGGCGACAAGGAGCAGTTCCTCGAGGACCTTGAGCAGGCTCTGTACGCCTCCAAGATCATCTCGTACGCCCAGGGCTTCATGCTGATGCAGGAGGTAAGAACTGCGGCAATCAAGCACGTTGTTGGCAACTTTGGACTAACCAACGGAATCTCAGGCCGCCAAGGAGTTCGGCTGGAAGCTCAACAAGCCCTCCATCGCCCTGATGTGGCGCGGTGGCTGCATCATCCGCTCCGTCTTCCTGAAGGACATCACGGCGGCGTACCGCAAGCAGCCTGACCTGCAGAACCTGCTGTTTGACGACTTCTTCAACAAGGCTATCCACAAGGCTCAGCCTGGATGGAGAGACGTCGTCGCCAAGTCTGCTCAGCTTGGTATTCCGACGCCCGCTTTCTCGACTGCCCTGTCGTGGTTTGACGGCTACCGCACCAAGGACCTGCCCGCCAACCTGCTCCAGGCCCAGCGTGACTACTTCGGCGCCCACACTTTCCGCATCAAGCCTGAGAATGCCAACGAGAAGTACCCTGAGGGCAAGGACATTCACGTCAACTGGACCGGCCGTGGTGGCAACGTGTCGGCGTCTACTTACTCGGCGTAAGCTGTGTTGTCCAAGGAACGGGCAGTACGGAGGAGAGTACGAAAAATGCTACAGGACAAGTGAGCGGCAGGCCGTGTCGCCGGGCCCGCGCAGAGTTTTGAATATATTGTAATGAATGCACCGGGCTCCCGGTGCAGGCCCGCGGTCGCCAGCCAGTCTGGAAACGCGCGTACATGCCAGGTGGCGGACAGGCTGCTTCTGGCGAAATGGTGGGCTACCTGCACGGAGTCTGTAGTTGAAACGCGTAACCATGAAACCAGTCGCCTTGGCAAATTGAATAGGAAATGGGAATGGTTGAAGTCTTTGCATTGACGTGCTCCGTGGACAACTGCTGTCTCTTGGACCTTGGTGGACGATCCGGCCGTGTCCCGATAGGGGAGAAACAGACCCGCTTTTGGAGCCCGCTCCGCGCGACGGCGATTGGCCAGTTGGCGCCAGCCTCGTCGCGACGAATTTTGGGTCCGCGCGCGCAGCCCAGGGACAGGCCAATTCACTGCAGCAGCTCTCCAACTCCAACCATCACGAGCTCGTCGTACTTGCGCCGGCCCAACCAGGCTCACCACCCGTCATCGACACGCCTCCGCACGGAAAGAGCCGCCGATTGGAGCAGGCAGTTGTCCGCCCGCCCATCCATCCACCGGTGGGATCGATCCCCAGCCTCAGCTTGCGACCGCGCGCGAGACTGCGTCCTCAACCCTCACCATGGCGCAACCCGACCCCAGTCACAGCGTCCCCCAGGACCTGGTATGCCCAAGTCTCTTGCTTGCCTGCCAGGGACGCGTTTCTGACGATTTGACAGATGTCCCATGTCCACCTCATCTCCTCGTTCCGCTACCCGACCATGCCCCGGCTGGATCTCAACGAGGTCGCCAAGTGGCTCATGAATGCTCCTCAGGTCGCCAGAGACCGAGCCCCGTTCTTCTGGACGTACCTCGACAAGCCCACCGACGGCACAATTCTCTTGACCTGGCAGCCCCTGCAGAGACTGGGCACTAACTTTGCGACGGATGGTTTCGTCTGGGCGCCGCCGGAGCAGGTCTATAAGCACGACCTGGGCAACGGATTGGTGAGGACCGGCGCCCGTGACCGTGTTCCCTCGCCTTTGCTGACTTGATATACAAGATGCTCGAGATATATTACCTCAAGGCCGGCTACATCCCCGGAGAGCAGTTTGCGCTGCACGCACGACGGCGGTTCCGCCTGGTCCCCGTCCCTGGGCACCCCCAACCTACCCAACCGGACATGAGCCTTTTCATCGTTCACTATGGCCCATCCGAACCCAACGACCGAATCCCCGCTGCGATGGTTCCGTACGACGAGCGAGTCAACGCTATCATGCAGCAGCGCCACTATCTCTTGCGAGCGGGACAGATTCGCCGCAAGGAGTTCATGCTGTCAGACCGCGTCAACTGGCCTTCGCTGCCGGAACTCACACGGCAGCAGATGGGACCCCAGATGGTTCCGCGAGGCGTGCCCCAGCAAATGGCGTACCCGACCCAACCTACGCCAGGCCCCCCGGCCAAACGTGCTCGCCATGCGCCAAACCAAGGCCAGCAGGCCGCAATGCCTGGCATGCCGGCTATTGATCCAGCTTTCGACGATGACGAGGATATCACGAGGGGGGACATGTTTGATCACCTGACCCAACGAGAAATCTCGTTGAGCCGCTATAAGCAGAACCACGAGTGGATGGAGGAGATACTTTCGTCGGCCTACAGGATGAACCAGATCACCCCGACAGATCTCAACCTTGGGCTGAAGGGTGAATTGGCGTCGCTCACGGAAGGTATCTTCGCAGCGCAGGGCGGTGAAGAGTTCAAGCAAGGACCGGAGAAGCCCTATGTCGGCCGATTGGACCCAGGGCTTGCGGACGAGTTCCGCAAGCGAGTCAACGAACACATCGAGTCGACGCAAGCCGAGATCAAGAGAATGCAGGCCGCGCATGCCGAGGTCATGTCCAAGTTCAAGGCAAGCTCTTTGTTCACGGACAAAGAGGCGGAACTCAGAGCCATTGTTGAAGGTCCGGGGCATGAGATCGTCAGAGCCGAAGCCTCCGCCGAGTTTCCTGACGAGGACACAAAGAGCCGGCCATCGTCCAAGAAGACCGTGGACGAGGTGGTCAAGGAGGTGGAGACGGCAGTTGGACGCAAGGTCGCAAGCAACCCCGCTGTCAAGCGCATCCAAGAGGGAGGTTTGCAGGCTCCTGCGCCCGAGCCCGAGCCCGAGCCGCCTGCTCCGGCTGCCACTACGGAGATGTCTCGCCAGGCTTCGCAGGCGGGATCACAAACTAGTGGCATGATGATGGGCGAGTCTGACATTGACATGGGGGGCACAGCGGCTGGCCTACTGGACCAGATGCACACCGGGTTCTCGTCCATGTCCACGCCTGTCAACTTCCCGACGCCGCAGGCTCAATTGTCAGCCGCGCACTCGAATGCAGCGACGCCTGCCAACGCTGACAACGTGCCATCACCAGCGCCGGCGCCAGCGCCTCAAGCAGTGGCCGCCGCACCTCCCCAACAAGGCGGCGATGTTGCCATGGGCGGCACTGAAGCGCCGGCCGGGGAACAGGAACAAGTGCAGGAACAGGCACAAGAACAGGCACAAGAACAGGCACAGGCACAGGCACAGGCACAGGCACAAGGGCAGGGGCAGGCAGAAGGGCAGGAGAAAGTGCAGTCCAGCACATCGCCAGAGCAGGGCACCGGCGGCGATGACTGGGTCGTCGTGCCCAAGGGCGGCGCAAGTCCTGACGCCAGCGCGGCACAGACCACATCGACTGGCCCGACCGGCGGCGAGGGTGAGACAGCACAGCCTGCTCCGACGTCTGCACCCGTAACAGCAGCAGCCAAGGTAGCTTCGGCTGCGGCCACGCCTGCTGTTACGGATGGCGGCTCGGTCACGTTTGACCAAAACGACTTTAGCTCTCTCGGCGACCTTGACACCGCTGGAGATGCTCTTGCCGGCTACGACGCTCCGGACCTGGATGGGTCTGCAGGTGAACTTGGCGACGGCCTGGACCTGCAAATGGATATGGAGGACTCTGCCTTTGGCGACGCGTTCCACGGGGTGGATGCGTCCGGAACGCCCGGCGATGGCCACAACCAGGACATGTAAGAACTGTCGGCGTATCGGAGAGCTGGCGTGTCACGGTGCTGTGCCAAGTGGTACGGCTCATCTTGGAGACGGGGGTGCTCGGTGGGCAGTGGCCGTGACGGGGAAACCGAGAAGCGACATGATGGGATCGCAAGACGGAGAATGGCGCGATGCCTGCTTGCCGGGGCGCAGGCAGTTGCGGTGTTTTTGTGTATCAGGAACGACTTGACTTGTATTCTATCCAGGTAGACTGGGGCAGGGTATGAATGGGATATGGTTTTTGGCCACGCGGGCAGCACTCTGTGAAGCTTTCCGAGGTTGGAGTGAGTGCGCGATCGTCCGGGGACGACGAGCAGAGGGTCGTGGACCGAAGCTGCAAGGCAGTTCCTGACCGGTATACGTTGAAGAACATTGCCCCCGAAGGTGAGAATGACGACGGATAGCATCGCAGACAAGTATACACAGACCAAGTATACACAGACTGCAATGCGTGCAGGGCGCAGGCCAATGCATCATGTTGCTATACGGACGATCGAACAAAGGCAATCTCATGTCGGTTAAGGTTGCCAGACATGCAAGGCTCGAGCACTTCCGGCCCTCCTACAATCAATGCCATGAGGAACCCTTCTGCGTCATGTTTCCGCGACGGCCAGACCTGTCGAGCAATTGGATAGACGAAGCCGCCAAGGGGGCCGCGTCGCAGCACACAGACATGGGAGTTTCAAGGGTTCCCCAGAGTTACAGATTTCCGCCACCCCTCAGCCCCGTACCCGGCTTTCACTTCACAACCCTCTGCATCGCGAAAAAAGAGTAGCCAGCAGGCCGGCAACTGTTGCAAATTTACCTCCGCGACCTCTGGGTAGAGAGAAAGAGGACCGTTCTAAGCAGTCTGTTAGCGTGGCATTGTCGGCCGCGCTGGAGCTGGAGCAATGGTTACGAGGCACGCATTACGATCAGACGGCAACGACGTCGCCGCCGACCAGTTTCGCCGCTAAAACTTCCCGCGGGCTTGTCAGGGGACACGCGCATGAGTTCGGATGGCGCCGGCAGACTTCAGACGGGTCCGGTGGGTGATCATACTTCGGATTGCAGCTTCCCACGCCTCATGCCCGTTCAGGAGAGCCTGGGCGTTCTCCATGGCCGAGGCGCCGGACGAGAAGCCGTGGCATACTTGTGGTCGCTTGTCCTCTCTCGCGCGGGAGCAGACTTGTTGCAGAGTCCGTACTCGTGTTCAAAGTGATGAATCTTGTATCTCAAGCCCACCTTTTCTGATAATCATCATACACGGAAAGAAAATCATTTTCTCGCCGGGCCACTTCACAACAATGCACTTCCAGACGAGCTGCTCAGCTCTGCTGGCAGGCCTCACAGTCGTGGCCGCGCAGTTCTCCTTCCCCATCAAGTCAACATCGTTGAAGCCAGGCGAGGGTTGCCAGATCAAATGGAACACAAAGGGCCTGCGAGGACCGCTATCCATCAACTTGGTCCCGACTGACTCCTTAGGGAGCAGCATCGTGGCACAAAATATAGCCAGTCAGTCGCAGCCTCCTGCGTCCATCGTGATCCAGAGCCGGCATTTGCTAACAGCAAGATGCAGTAAGCGTTGGAAACACGGGGATCCTGGCCTGGACCCCAGACCTGTCCATTGCCGCGTTCAGCAGCTTCTCCATGGTCATTATCGACGCCCGCAGGAGAATAGTCGTCTCCGAGCCCTTCATCATCGAGTCACTGGTCCAGCAGCCCGCCTTGGTCACGGTCCCGGTCCCGCAGCTCGCGACCATGACGACCAAGAACAGTCGTGGGAAAGTTGTTACTCGGACCGTGACGACGGGCATGGCAGACAAGGCTGTGCCGTCGCCGACGGGGGCCATCAAGGTCCACCAGTCGGGCACCAAGGTGCTGGACTCGACGATCGGCGCAGAGGCCACGGAGCAGGCAGAGAGCGTTTCATTGAAGCCGCTGCCTGCGTTTGCGAGCGGCAACGCGGCGAAGCAGGGCGGCTCGTTGCAGCCGCTGCCCAATGAGGCCACGGGCGCTTCGCAGCAGAGCGCGACGACAACACCCGCCGGAGACCAGGAGAAACAGACTCAAGCACAAGCTCAAACTCAGACTCAGAGCAGCAATACCGCACAGACAACGCAAAAGCCAGCTGCTCCTGCGCAGACGCCGACGGCGGTCGCTGCAGAAATTGCAGGGCCAACCTCCTCCAGCGCCAGCAGCAGTGCGGCACCACAAGCTTTCACGACGATCGTGCCGGACAAGGTGAGCATATAATCACCCATGGTCCTTGTACGTTCATGTGCGAGGTTGCTGACACGGCGACAGGCGACGAGCTCGGCGGCCGCTGCCCCCGTAGATCAAGTGAAAGCGTCCGACATCCACAAGGCGGATGCGGTTGGCCCGGCCGGCCCGTCTACCGCGAGCAGCCCCGACGGTGTGGTCCAGGGGGCCGAGGTATCCCTCATGCCGCTGCCCGGCACCGTCACGACCGAGACCTCTCTCGCGTCCCTGGGTCCGCGGCCGACCTTCACCACCCTGTCAAGCTTGACGCTGAGCCCATCGCCCGTCAAGGCCACCAGCGGGGCAAGTAGCTCTGGGTCGAGCGCCATGAATAGTGCCGCTTCCGGCACGAGGATGACTCCTGGAGTGCTCAAGGGTATGGCCAGTCTCGCGGCTCTGGTAGCAGCGGCGGTCGCGGTGCTATAGTCTGAAAACGCGGTTCTGGGCGTATGCACTTTCAGCTTGGAACTATCATTGAATTTAGCGCGGCTCAATATAAAGTTAAAACTCTTCAAACTTCTATGGCTGTCAAACGCAACGTATGCCACATTCGCAAACATATGAAGTACTTGCCACCATCCATTGCAGCCAGTGCAAACCACCAAAGGCGCCATTTACTGGCATCGGAGCTCAACCGCTTGCAATATTCGACCCGCGATGCATGTCATCGACCTACCGTGGGATATCAAACCCCAGGCATATTATTTCTGATGTTGTCGTACTGGCTACGGGGGTAGCTGAGCATATTTTCGGAATCCTCCAGCTCGTCCATCAACCTGGCCATGGTACGGACGAGGCTCTCGTCGCCAGTCTTGTCGCCCGACGCCTCCCAGAAGACGGCACCGCCGAGGCCCTTGGCTTTGAGGTAGTTGGACTTGAGGCGCGCGCTCTGGGGAGTGTCGTACGAGACGAGCTCCCGGGCGACCGGGTCGTAGCTCCACGCGGCGCCGATGTTGTTGTTGATGTGAACCCAGGCGTTGGGTCGAGGCAGGTCGCGGTAGAGCCAGATTCCCGGTTGGAAAGATCCCTGGCCGACACCGTTAAAGGGCTTGCCGAGGCCGTCGGTCCTCATGAAGGAGCGGCCGTACAGTGGCAGCCCGAGGACGAGCTTGTCCGGGGAGATGCCGCTGTCCAGGTACGCCTCCACAGCCTGCTCCGTGTTGAACATTGTGCAGTTGGGGTTGTTCGGATCCGGATAGATGTTGGCTTGGTGGCCGGAATCAGTGTCCCAAGACCCGGCGTAGTCGTAGGACATGAGATGCCAGGCATCCAAGTACGGGTCCATGCCCTCCATGTCCAGATGGGCGTAGTTGTGCGGCCCGGCGGGGACGGCGACGGTCAGGAGGTAGTGGTAGTCCTGTCCGTTGTCGGCAGCGTAGCGATCCAGCGCCACTCGGCAAGCCTGGAGCAAGAGTACAAAATATTGCGCCTCCTGGTCATTTTTGGGGTATTCCCAGTCAATGTCAATGCCGTCCATGCCCCAGTCCCCTAGGATCTTGACAGCGCTCGCGGCAAAGTTCTGCCGGCCGGCATCGGTGCCCACGAAGGATAGAAAGCTGCCTGCCTGGGAGGCGGTCCAGCCGCCAATGGAAAGCAGCGTCTTGAGCTTGGGGTTCTTCTTCTTGAGGATGTAGAGCTGCTTGACGCATCCATAGGCATTGTTGCCCTGGTCGTCCCAAGAGTCGCTGGGATAGTGCTTCTCCAGGTCAGACCAAGGGTCAGAGGATTTGCTATCGTGAGGTCAACGAAAGGTACTGAGCGAGGGCTTGCTTGCTCTATTGTCTTACACGGTGCCGTCTTGGGCAGTCTCTGCAAAGGCGTACAGGAGATGAGTGATCTCGCCGGCGGGAATCATCTGCGGCTGGTAATCGGCTCCGTAAATGCCCCTAGCAGTCGTTAGAACTAACCTTACAAAGGGTTTCACGCCATGGCCATACCAGTTAGTAAAGTAAAGTACATTCCTCATCGCCCCGACCGACCGAGGTGGATCTGCCATGAGGTTGATATGCTTCGACGGCGGCACCTTGGTTGCTTCGGGTAACGAGGTCCGGACAGTTCTGGTCGCCTTGTTCGCATAGTTAGATTGATCCGGACCCCAGGTGCCTTTTTGGATGGCAGGTCTTGGAGCCATGAACGGGCTGTGAGTTGAGGCCACGGGTGGTCGAGCTCCCGTGTGAGAAGCGGCCGCGTAGCCTGGCTCTCGTACACTCGTTGCAGCATACATCTTGGTCGATGTATAGGCCGCGATGGGCTCACTCGGTACGCAAACACCTGCAGCATTCCTCTGGGGAGCACCCTCCACCATCTGGGCCAGCAGAGGCAGGGCGGCGAGGAGGAAGCTAAGCATCTTGTGAGAGAGTAGGGGAAACAGAGGCAGGGCCAGGATGGAGCTTTAGACAGACTGAAGTTAGGGAACAGCGCGAGGGCTATTTATTGTACCCTGGAGATGTCATGCTCCTCGAGGCTCAAGCGCGGAGCGTCGATATTGTCTCTCGACCAGCGGGGATTGCCGCACATCCGTGAGCC
Source organism: Tolypocladium tropicale (assembly GCA_024340005.1). Taxonomy (NCBI): domain Eukaryota; kingdom Fungi; phylum Ascomycota; class Sordariomycetes; order Hypocreales; family Ophiocordycipitaceae; genus Tolypocladium; species Tolypocladium tropicale. Next base: position 30,340 of record JALHBU010000023.1, on the reverse strand, counting down.
ACGCCGCGAGTCTGAGATGGCTCAGTCAGAACCCGCAATGCCATGAGGCATTGCAGCCGGACATGGGCAGATGCGGATCGCCCTTAGCTTCACCTCAGGCCGAGGGGAACGTGATTCAGAGGCGGAGCCTGAATCACCCCAAGGCCATGATATTCGCCAGTACCGCGACACGGGAATGCCCGCTGTTTCTGGAGGGGACACATGGCGGCCCCGGAGAACTTGGAATAGGGCGACATCGCGAGCTCGGTCATGGCATGCCCAACAGCAAGCGGGGGATGCGTGACGGGTTGACGGGTTCCTGGCGACGCGAATTGACTCGGGCAAGAGCACGGAATTCAAAGTGCGGAATGACATATTTGATACCGTCGCTGCCTGGAATGCGCGTCTGGCTTGACCCAGTCCGAGAGAAAGCGGGCGTGTTTGTGCGTGTGTTAAAAAAAGCTGAGTCAAAAGGAGATCTCGAATCGCGTACTGACGTTATATCGTCCCTGCTCCCTTGCCACACACAGGCACGAGGGCCGGCAACGGCACCGCGAGTTGCTATTTTTATGCAGGCTGTTGTTCTCTTTACGGTTCGCGAGATTCACAAGCTGAATTACAAGCGCCGGATGTCCTGACTCCGGAGGAACAGAAAGCCAGCCAAGCGCTCCGAATCGAACCACGGTCGAAGCCACGACGGGCCCAGACTCTCGCAACGTCTTGACACGGCGGCTTATTTCGGAATGCATAGGCCCATCGCGGGCGGTCCCAGTTCCCTGGCAATGGGTCGCGGGAGAGTGTCTTTTTCCCCAGAGAAATCTGGAGCCGAGTCGAGACAGGGACGGCAGTGAGGGACGGGAAGACGGGAATAGGCGAGACAAGCGCAACCCGGCCTCTGGTTCTTGGCGATCGCCATCTTATCTGCCACCTGGAGTTGACTGTCGTGTGCCTCTCTTTCGCTCTCCCTGTCTCTCTCCACAGTTTCGTACCTGCCTCCGCTCGTGCGAGCCGTTGGCAGTGTCATCCACCGTGCCTTTGCATCGACGCCGACCACAGCCTCGACTGACGATGCCGTGTATTCGACGACAGCCATATCAGGTGCTCACGTCGGCAACGGCGTCCAGGAGACGTCAGCGAGCATGCGGAAGCGTACCCAAGAGATTGGTTCCGCCGACTCGGCAAGTCGACCTCCGGCGTTCCATCCCGCGCCGCATCTGAGACATGAATACGGTCATCCCGTTGCGTTTCCCTCCCCTCGCCATCACCAACCCGGCCGACTCGCTTCTGCTACGCCCGCAAACGAGCGCATGGCGGCCGACGCACGGACAGATATCGAGCGAGGCCCGTGCTCGATCTTGATCCGCCGCCGTCCCGGTCCCCGTCCAGTACGATGGATGATGATGACCTTTGATCCCTCGCCTCCTCCCTCGTGAGGGCGTTTCCACGTCCCCGAAACGAACTCAGGTCGGCTCCAGTTGCCCGCCCGTGCATCGAATTTGCGAATGAAGCAGGCCGGCCCCAGCACGGCGGGTGGAAAGATGCGCAAACGTGCTCATTTTTTTCTGGGTCACGACGCCATCTGCCAACCAAGCGAGGCGGACGACTTGCAGATCGCTCTTGTTTCGCAAGCATTCCACGCAGCGGGCTGTTTCTGGGTGGAACAACAGCGTCGCAAGGGCGGATGAGCCGTGTAAGCCTGAAATCTGATCGCGGCGGGAGGGAGCTGCTTGATGATAAACAGAGCCCGACTCCCTCCCGCCTCGCAGGCCGACGAAGACCTCTGTATTGTGTACGCGTGAGATCATCTCTTCACCGTAGGGCCGTTGACTTGTGGAACGACCGTATCGTCGTATCGCGCTGATCCGTCACCATGTCGTTCCTCCCGATCTTGAACCAGCCCGTGCAGTTCCATTCGTCGCGCGACCCGGGCAAGTGCAAACTCACGCCCGAGCAGTGTGCCTACAAGTCTCAATACTGGGTCTACTGGTATGCTGCTTCTTCTTGTTCCTCCTCATTACAACGTCGATGCCCGGTCTCGGACCGCTAAACAGGTTCCAGGTACGAGGCCGACCACGTTTACTCCCTCCCTACCGTGTACTTCTTCGTCTCCGTCATCGCCCTCTTCACCATCACCCGTTTCGCCTCCCGCTTCGCCCCCAGGAGGCTCTCCGGCAGCGCGGCCTGGCGGCGCTGCGTGTCCGCCTTGCGCTTTCTCTCGTACAGGAGCTGGCGCTTCGGCAGCTGCAACTCGCAGCCCCTTGGCGTCATCCTCCTCGGGGGCATCGGCGCCGTCTTCTTCGCCGCCCTGACGCTGGGCCCCAGACCCTACTACTGGCCGACCGACGCCCAGTATGGCAACTCGCCGCCCATCGCGACACGGGCCGGCTTCCTGGCCCTGGCTTGTGTGCCGTTCGTGCTGGCCCTGGGAGCCAAGGCGAACATGGTGTCGGCTCTGACGGGCGTCCCGCCCGAGAAGCTCAACATCTGGCACAACTGCATCAGCTGGGCCATGTTTGTTTTGGCGCTCGTCCATACGTTCCCATTCATCGTCTACCACAATTGGAAGGGTGACACGGCAATGGTGTTTCGAGAGGGTGGCGTGTGGCTGACTGGTGTTATTGCCATCGTGGCCCAAGCTTGGCTGACCTTTATGTCCGTTTCGTGGATCCGGTATGCCCTGGCCTTGGTGTAAACTTGTGGACGAGATAGCAGCTTACACGGCGACAGCAATCGTTGGTACGAATTCTTCAAGACCACGCACTACTTCTTTGCCGCGACATTCCTCATCTTCTTCTTCCTCCACTGCAGCTTCCGCATGTCTTCATGGGATTACTTCATCGCCTCGGGCGCCGTCTACCTGCCCAGTCTGGCCTATGCTGTTGGGAGGACCTTGTTCAAGCACGGCGTCGGGAACACGGCTCGTCTGCGTCTCGAGACGCCGTACTCGTTGCGGATTTCGATGTCAACCACTTCCCACTGGAAACCTGGTCAACACTTTTATCTCCGCTTCATTACCTGCAGCGTCCATGCTCTCACCTCACATCCTCTGACTGCGTGTTCGCTGCCAGAGACCTGCGCCGAGGGCGGAGAGCTCAACTTTTACGTTCAGCCGCGGGGAGGTGTGACGCGGGAAATGGCAAGGTTGGCCGAGAAGCAGCCAGATGCCCGTGTCCAGGTCCTGCTTGAGGGTCCGTATGGCGGATTGCCCCCGAGGTGGTCCAAGGGCTTCGACCGAACCCTCGTCATCGCTGGCGGCTCAGGCTGCGGGTCGACCCTCTCCCTGATCGAAGACTGGCTCCGCAACAGTCGCCCGGCACCAGGACGGGAGCTCAAGGTCGTTCTCGCCACTCGTGACCCCCAAATGCGCTTCTGGTTCCTCGAAGAGCTGCAGCAGATAGCCGAGCGCCAGCGCGAGGCCAACCTGGCCGACAATTCTGGCATCAGCATTGCGCTGTACGAAACCCACGCCTCGCCCGCCGCCAGCCCCATCTTGCAAACCCCTGACTCTGCCTCCTCGGCACATGATGATGAGAAAGGCCGGCAGCAGCCACGACTTCGCGTGGACAGCAGCTCCACAGTTTCGCCCTTCAGCGTCACGTTCTTCCATGGACGGCCAGACACCGGCTCTGCCGTTAGGCACATGTCGCTTCATGAACCACACGGCTCTGTGGGCGTGACTGTGTGCGGGCCATCAGGTATGGTTCATGACGTGGCGGCGGAGGCGGCGGCGCAGCAGCAGAGAATCATCAGGGGCCAGAAAGGTGCATCCGAGGTGTGGTTCCACAAGGAGGCTTTCTCGTGAGTATTCGCCTGCCGTCGACGAGAGTGAAGAGTTGCTCACTCTGCCACAGTTATTAGTTTGCCCCAAGCGAACCGTGTTGAGCGGCGTAGTGGGCAACTCGATTGATACCCCGTTGCATTCGATTTGGCGTTCGTTCTCCCTGTTTTCAGGAGGGGTTGGCGTTGTGCACCACACTGAGTTTAGGTCGATTGCGAACGTGCATAATAATTCCAATTCGCTGGAGAGAGCCTTGAGGCTAATTGAGTCTTACAAATCCTCCATCATCATAAAACCGTAACTGAGTCTCCGACTTGGATGGTCGGCAACTGGCTCGACGGCGAGCCCTGCTTCGCCCGTGGATCATGTCGCATGTGTGAGCCAAAATACACCTTCCCATCAAACCTCCTCGTCTTTGCCAGCGTGGTAAACGGCTCCTGCCCCTTCGCCCCTGTGGCCTGGTCAACGCAGACCATATGGCAGCGACGGCAAGCGCCGAGGAACTTGAATCTTTGGTCCCCAATGACGATGCCGCTCCAAGAGTCCTCCGAATATGCCAGATGTCTCGGTTCACCCGCAATGCTCTCCACAACTATATTCGCCCGGAAGGCAGATTCCCCTACGGCGACTCCACCCCTCCTTTCGATCTCTGTATTCAGCGCTTCGACGCTGGTGCTGTTGATCAACAGCATGGGACTCTCGTTCGACAGCAAAATCCTCCCCAGCTGCTGTTGCTCTGAGTCTGAGTCTGGTGGTGACGGCATGTCGGGGTACGAGCCTGGAATTGTGCGCGCAAGATTCGTCTGTTGATGTTTCTGCATCCGAGCTTTGGACGTCCGACTGCTGAGGCCGCGCCCCCCTGGCGGAAATCTCGCCAGCACGCACGGCACTCCAAGGGCACCGGTGAAGAAGTTGTTGATCTCGGGTGAGATGTAGAGCTGCGCGGCAATATCGTCTCCACAAACCCGTGACGAGATTCGCCGAGATTTGTCGTCAAAGAAAGCAGGGTTAGCGGAAAGCGGAACTTCTACAAAGCCAAGCGCGGTGTCTTGTGGCTCTGCCTGGTCTGCCTTGAACTCGACCCGCATTGTGCCCCGTTCAAAGTCCAAGAATGGCTTTAGCAAAGCCATCTTGGGATACTGCTTTTGGCTGAGAGCCTGGCCAGAGCCCCGATGAACCAGGCACCACTCGCGATCCCACGCCAATCCTTCTGGCCTTACTTCCCAGCGTCTTCCGTTAGCGACAGTGAAGCCTCCGCAGCTCTTGATAGGGAACACAGTGATCGTCTTGACTCGAAGATTTGAGAAGCGTTTGTCGGGGGTTGCATCAGACTCTTCGAGATGCGGCGTCGCAAGTGCGTCTTCCACGAAGAACTCTTGCACAAAGTCGATGAATCTTCGGACGTCCGATTCGGTGCTCATTGCACCAAGGCTAGCCCTGATGACGCCGGTCGGTTTACCAGCCATAATATCGCTATCCGTCCCGCATCGAAATCCAGCAGAGAGGTTTCGTTTCATCTCCCATGGTTCCAAGCCCAAGGCGGAAGCTATTCCTCCAGGGCTGCACAAACCCCCGGTCCGAACATGCATCTTCTTCAAAAAGGCCAGCTTTTCGAATTCAGTGAGGCTGACCCAGCCGCCTGCGCTGTTGGTGATATTAAACGACGCTACCGGGCCTGTTCCAAGAGACCCAGCGTCGTCAGGAGAATGGCTATACATGACGCAGACTGGTCGCCCGTTTCCGTGCCGTAGCGACCGAAGGCCATCGCAAAGTTGCTGCGCCAAGTAATTCGTGTGTGCACTGATTCGGTCCATGGAGCCAAAGAGCCTCAGGTGGGACTTCATCGCCGAGTCCAGTGCCATTATGTTGTGGAAGGGAAGGGTGCCATCTTCCAGGCGCTCGTGGAGGAATTGCGACTTCCGAGCATGCCACTGCTCCTTTCCGCACACCACCATGTCAACCGTCCCTCCACCAAAGTACCGCCGGTGGTCGAAGACAGGCTCTGCCAAACGCCGAACAATCAAAGCCCCCAGATCCGGAAACCCAAATATTTTGTACAGGCTGAGCACAGTAAAGTCGGCCGAGAAGTCAGCGGACCCGAGGTCCAGCTGCGACGTCGCGCTGAATGAGGACGCATCAATAAGGGTATATACAGGCGGCGAATCCTGCAACGCCTTGTCTTTAAGACGCGTGGGCCATGACAAAGGATATCGTCGCCCATCCATGTGAGATTGCGCAGAGAAGGAAAAGAGAGCTGCCGATGGCTTCGGAGCAATGGCTTTGAACGGGTCTTCACCATCTAGCCATGACTGCACGCCCGCGTTGTCGAGACATGTGCTGTAGCTCGCATCCTCTCGTGCACCGACCAAGCTCGTGTGACACGCTTCGTGGTATGCGTACACATAGCCTTGAGGCAGCGACCGCATGGCCTCGACGACCAGCTTTACGCCAGCCGTGGCGTTAGCCACAAATATGAGGTCATAATCCGCGGGATCCGCGTTGAAGAAGTTCAATAGGCGTATCCGTATGTCGTCAATCCTCGTGGTCGAGAGCTGAGACGGCCAAGAAGCAGAGTGTGGATTTCCGTACAGTACTGAGGTCATCTCAGCAGCGAAAGCATCCATGGCGGATTTGGGGCACAACGTGGACCCTGCATGGTCCAGGTAGACGGAATCTAGAATATCGATCAATACCGCGTCCAGGCTTCGTTGGACTTTGACATATGCTAACCCTTGAGCATGGGATACTCCAACTCGCGGAACTTGTCGACGGCTGCATTGTAAGCGGAAACGGGCCCGGAGGGCCCTGCCATGGCGTGCTTTGATGTGAATGCTTTGACGCTGTGGATAGATATTGTACCGAGGTCCGATATCAAGTGCACTTCATTGACCATCAGAAGTGAGACGAGTAAGAGGGTGTTGATGTAGCTGCTGGTTCCGAACTCCGCGAAAGACAGTGTGAGAGAGGTGGAAGCTGAAGTCTTTCAACCCTTTGCCGAATCGCAGCCCCAATCCTCCGGTGCCAGCAGTTGCAAGCTGCGGCCAGACATTGTCGGGCGGACCGATCGAGGGGGACAGGACGCTTGTTGGTGAGAGCCGGTGTCGGTTGCGGCCGTTGAGTCGGAGATCGCCACCTTCCAGCTCCACTGGCGACAGTACCTACAGCATGGCGGCGGCGGCGGCGGCGGCGGCAGCGCCGGCTCTCATTGGCTGGTTGGGCTGCCCAGGCAGCCGTACGGCTTGCCCATCAAATACACTGTGCTTGAGTGCAATATAGCCGCCTCAAGTACAGTGCGCCTCCTCTCGGTTGACACCCCCCCACGACCAGCGCGCTAGCTAACTGCAAGCCAGCCAACGGCCAGTGACATGGAGGCATCACAACACGGTAGCTCGCAGCTCCACCACGGCCTCCGATTGAGCCTCCTCCAACCTTCGCTCACCCATCGCCTGGTCTTGTCAAACGGAGCGCTACAGTACGCAGCCGCGCTTCCTCGCCCTTGGGAGAGCAGCTCTCATTGACTCAGTTCGTTGCCCCCCTTCTCTCTCTGCCACGGTCATTCTGCCTCTTCGCCCTCGTCTTCTATTTCTTCTCCCTGGTCTCGTCCCATCGGCCGTTGATCGTCCCACCCAATGCGCCTTTGTGCCATCCTTCTTCTATCCTTTCTTCATCGCGTCTCTAGCCTTATCGGCAGTTTCTGACGCGATTCTTTTCCTTGCCCGTCGGTGTCAGCTTCGAACCCTACGTTGATTCTCTTCCCACCTTCGTTGTCGCCTACTTTCATTTTCAACCTTGCCTTTGCCGCTCTTTGTTAAGAAATGTCCTCTCTAACAGCTTCTGTGCCGCTCGCCAACAGGTAAAGGCTTCTGCCAGCTCCTCGACGAGACTTCGATACTAGCTGATGTTCAAGCGGGCCGTGGCGACGCTCTTTACGTTGAGAAAATAGGCCGCACCCGGGACTGTCTTCACAGCCAGTGGTAAAGCATGGACTCGTACACGTCATACCGAGATACTGGTGCCAGGTCTCCCTCGGAGCGAACATGGGGTCGTGATGATCGAGACGACCGAGCCGATAACCATTATCGTGGAAGATCACCGGGTATGTCTAAGTCGCCGTCTGCCTCGCCTCATCACATGTGACTACCTCGAGACAACATGCCAGAATATACTGAATTTGCGTGACTAGGGAATGACCGAAGAGAACGCCGGCGTTCACGCTCTCCTGCCGCGGTCGACCGGTACGAGCCTCGCCAGCGCCGAGACGACCGGGACGACCGTCGCCGTATAACTTCACCCCCAGCCAACATTGATCGTTATGTTCCGGGCCAGGACAATTCACCAGCCCTTGGCACATTGGTCAACCCGCTCGCGGACCCTTCGCGGCTTCCGTACCAGGTTGGCTTCTCGTACTTTGGAGAGTGGTGGAGGATGAATGAGAAGATCAAGGACGACAAGGAAAGGGCTCGCACCGGTCGCAGACGCGAGCCTGAGAGGAACCGTGGGCCTCGCGAGGCACAAGAGGAGCGAGACAGAGAAAAGGCTAAGATCCAAGCCGCATACGATGCCTACAAAGAGGAGCTGCAGGCCAAGATGGCACGAACCTTTGTCGCCGAGCACAAGAAGGAACAATGGTTCCGGGAAAGATACGTTCCAGAGGTTCGGGACGCCTTGAAAGCCAAGTTGAATGAGATCCGAAGGGGTGCCTACAGCCAGTGGGAACAGGATCTCGAATCCGGTACCTTCGACCAGTTTTCACTTGAGGGGCTCCCCAAGAGCGAAAGCAACGGCGCTGGAGGCATCGTGGAGAAGGAGGAGGGTGAAGCAACGGCGAGCAACGAGATTTTAGGAGTGGGCGATCTCATTCCCGCCAATGGTGCTGATATCCGCGATGAGAATCAGTTCCAGCCGACGTTGCTCATCAAGACGATTGCACCTCATGTCAGCCGTCAAAACCTCGAGGCTTTCTGCAAGGAGAACTTGGGGGAAGAGGAGGGCGGGTTTAAGTGGCTCTCCCTGTCTGACCCCAACCCGAGCAAACGCTACCATCGCATTGGCTGGGTTATGCTTCACCCCTCTTCTGAAACTGCCATGCCAGTCGACCGAGTTGAGCCAAAGGACGAGGACGGTGATGAGGCGATAAAGTCACCCCAACCAGTGTCCACAGCCGACAAGGCTCTCGACGCGGTCAATGGCAAGACCGTCAAGGATGAGGTGCGAGGAGACTTCGTCTGCCACGTGGGTGTTCACAACCCGCCGACAAACCCCAGGAAGAAGGCGCTGTGGGATCTGTTCTCTGCCCCCGAACGCATCGAGAGAGACCTGCTCTTGGTGCAACGGCTGGTTAACAAGTTTGAAGAGGATTTCGGCTCTGAGTTTTCAGCAGTATTGAAAGTTGAGGAGAAAGTCGAACATCTCAAGAATGCCGGCCAGCTGCGGCCGCCCGTCCCATCTACGACCCCCAAGAAGGTCAAGAAGGAGCGCGAGGTTGCAATGGACGAGGCTATGGATGAGGACGATGGCATGGTCGAAGACGAGGAGGAAGACGGAGCCATCGACGACGAAGATGACGATACGGACGACGAAGACATGCTAACCAAGAAGAAGCAGTTGGATCTCCTGATTGAGTATCTGCGTCGGGTCTTCAACTTTTGCTTCTTCTGCGTCTTCGAGAGTGACTCCATCCACGAGCTCACTCGCAAGTGTCCAGGAGGCCATCTCCGTCGACCCCGAAGCACACTGTCATCGGGAGCAAGATCAGTTGCTCGAGCGAGTGCCAACGGAGAACCGTTTCCGGACAAGAAAAGGCAAGATGTCGGCGAGGATGCCGAGACGGAATCTCCCGAGGCTGAGAAGAAGTTTCGGGGTGCTTTCAGCAAGACGGAGCAACAGCTCCTCCGAGCCTATAACTGGGTCAAGACATTCGAAGACAAGCTGATGCAAATCCTGGACCCGCAATCGGCCGACCTTCGTAAACTGGGTGGACGACCCGTTGACGAAGCCGCGGACGAGGAGCTCGCCAAGTATGTCAAGCAGGAAGATGAACACAAGTGGCGATGCAAGGTACCCGAATGCTCCAAGTTGTTCAAGGAGGAGCACTTCTGGAAGAAGCACGTCGAGAAACGGCACACAGAGTGGCTGGAGAGTATCAAGCAAGAGGTAAGCCAGTCCCCGTCGCTCGTGAGGCATCCATTATCTAACCTTGGCCACGTAGTTTGAACTCATCAACGCCTATGTTATGGACCCCTCTCACATCGCACCGTCGCGAACCGATGCCAACTCCAACGGCCACTTCCCACCTGCCAACGGCCAGTCCGCCGCAGGTACACCGCGGGGATTCAACCTCCAGAACTTTTCCATGAACAGCATGATGGGGATGCCGGGATTCCCCATGCCACCTGGTGGCTTCCCGCCAATGTTCGCCGGCATGCAGGCGGCGGGCTGGACCTCGATGGGCGACGACCGCTCCGGTGGCCCGATCCGGCGGGGCGGTATGGGCGGTGGCCGAGGACAGTTCCGTTCAGGGCCATACGACCGGCGCGCGGGCAATCGATACGACGGCGGCGGAGGGCGAAACCGCGTGGGCGGGTCTCGATGGGGTGACGGCGCTGGTGCTGCGGCTGGAGGGCCGCGCGAGGCTGTCCAAGGACGAAGCCTGAAGAGCTACGAGGACCTAGACCAGGTGTCTGGGGGCGGCGGCGGCGAGCTGAATTACTAGAACTCACGCGATCTGGGACAAAAGGTCTCTGAGGGCTCCCTCTATGGCGAAGTGAAGGCCACTTCGGTAATTCAAGACGCAGAGCGGCGGCATCATCGTCGGGCGGGACTTGGTAGCAGGTTGGTATGTAATATTTTGTAACATGCAGGTTTTCGGCAGCTGCCTAGGACAAATGGACTTGCTTGCGCTGAATGGTGGCCCGGCGCACTTTGGTCACGGGATGGGCTCCATTGAAGCCTTGAATGCAAGTTGCTCGTTCTCGGTACAGGGATCTTTTGTTGGGTCAGTTGTCTTGAGAATCTATATAGTGCGTCGGCGCGTGCCTTGTCTATACCTGTCCAAGCCAAACCAAACTCGAACTCGCCTCCCGTCCATCTCACTTGACAGTGAGGAAGCCAATACCAGATCGGGCCTTCTGGACAGCCTGCCGCAGCAGCTGGTTCTCCGTGTCCGTCCACTGAACGCTCAGTTCATCCCACTTCTTGCCGGGCGTGTTGTACTCCTTGCGCCACTTGCTCTGCATCTGCTGCAGGCGGGCCATCTCGCGGGGGTCGCCGGAGCCGCTGAAGACGATGAAGCCCGTGCAGGGGGGCAGCGCCTCGTGGATGCGGGTTAGGCGGCCCGCGAGCTTGACGAGGGCCTCCTCCAACGACTCCTTCTCGGTGGTGTCCTGGGTGGGCGGGCCGCCATCGCTATTGGGCTTTTCCGCCCGGTTGTTGTTCCACCATCCCTGCAGCGTCTCCAGCTCGCGCATGCGAGCCCAGACAAAGTCCACGCCCCCGCCGGGTATCTCCTTGCCATCCGGGTCGCCCAGGACGGCCCGGATGACGCTATCCACTACCTCGTCATCAGACTTGCATCCGAGCTGGTGCGTGGCTCCGGCGCCCATGCCCTTGGATGGCATTCCCCAGTCCACGGCGGCGCTGGTCTTGCCGGCCTCGATACCGCCAAGGGCAGCATCGCCCCCTTGGGCCTTGTAGGTCGTGCCCGCTCTCGCGAGCCGGCGGAATAGGTTCTCTCCGGTGGAATCCGAAGTACCCCACAGCCTCCCCTTCTCGCACTTTTGCCTGACGAGATCGAGACAGGTCTTGGCATCTTCAATGCTGTCGTGACCGGCAGCGTCGTTGTTCTGAATGGTGCGCACCAAGTATTTCGAGGCCAAGAACTTAAGCGAGGACTTCAAGGGCGGTCCTCGGGGATGGGGGTACAGGAGGGATGTGTCGACAATGAAAGGGTGCGACAGCTGCATGGCCTTGGTGTCGGACTCGAGGGAGTGACCGACGAGAATCGTTCGCGGGTGTAGGATCTTCAGTAGTCTCTGCTGGACGTCACGCAGCGTAGTCGTGACATCCTTGAGCATGGCTTCAGTGATGCCCGAGTATTTCGTGACATAGTCGATGATGGGCTTGTCCGGCTTGATCAGCTCATCCATGATGGTGTTCCCGTTCCAATCGAGGATGGTGATACGGGTCAGGGAGAACTCGTTTTCGCCAGTCATGCACATCTCGCAGTCCAGGCCCAGGATGTCCCGACCGGCCGTCACACTGCCGGCCTGGATCTCGCTCTCAGGGACGTCGCCGTCCTCGAGCTTGTCGACGTTTGTCACGACCCAGCCCTCGGGGGCTACAAACTTGTCTCGCGCTCCTTCTGGAAGAAGAGCAGGGTGGACGACGTAGCCATTCTCAGCAAGCTCTTCGGCGGTGGCAAGAAATTCGGTAATGCGCGTTCTCTCGTTCTTCCATCCGTGGGGCTCAGCCGCCGGCTTCACGCCACCCTTCTGGGACGTCTTCTCTTTGGGGATGGGCGCGGTGAGGAATGCCGCCATGGGCGAGTGCATCTTAGCATGCTTGTCGTCGCCAGGTGTCCGGATGGGCCACAAATGAGGAAACATGTCGGCGAATGGCTTCAGAGCCTCCGGAAGGTCATCCTTGCTGAGCTTTCGCGGGTAGTCATCGTCGGGGGGCGAGGGCACCTGACGCTGACGCTCGTCTCGAGCCGCGTCGTCGTTGTAGGTGAGGTAGTCGGCATTGGCCTTGAACATGGCTTCCTCGAGCCCTGGAATCATGATCGAGACAATCTTGCGGAATTGGGGTCGGTGCGAGACGTTAATCCATTGGGGGCCGGGGCCGTCGGCGAAGATGTACAGGACGAGGTCGCGAAGTTGGTTGAGGTTCACCTTGGAGTGAACACGGGCATTGGGGGAAAAGGTGAGGGCCGGGTAGCTTTTGCCCGGGCGCGGGACCTTCTTGGGCTTCTTGCTAGGGCGCGTCACCGTCTGCCACTGGCCGCCGCCGTCGTCTTCATCGTGCGGGGTGGGCCGCTTGAGGCTGGCCTCGCTCCGCTGCGAGTCGGCGTCGGCGTCGTCCGGGGCAGCTCTCTTCATGACGGCGTCGGCGTCAGCGGAGGATGCGGATGCTTCTGCGTGCGAAGGCCCTGCGGCGTCCTGTTGGGCCGTCTCTGGAGCAGATGGCACGCCGAGAAAGCGGCAGGCGAGTTGCTTGGCGCGCTGCAGTTTCTCTCTGAAGTTTGCGACCATAGCGCGAGGTCGGCGGACACGGTAACCTTCAGCAGGGGTGGCGGCGCCTGCGGTCGATGCGGCCGACCGGAGCGCGCGGAGCCGTCGTAGACTGGCTGCGGATGGCGTTTGTGGATCGTGAGCGGCGCCGTCGCGATGAGATGGACAGGCGAGAGAAGTCAAGTCAACAGTGGAGGAAAAAAGAGGACTGGCTGGAGCGCGCAGATGGCGATAAGATAAGAGGCCCGATGTAGGTATACAGTGGAGTAGCTTGAGCTACCCGCTGTAACTGCGGGACTATCGTTACGTCCAAGGTGCGCTCGCGCCTGGCCAATCACAGCAGTGCTGTCCCTGGATCGCGACCACCACTTTACGCGCCTCAAGCTCTGGTCGAGACGCGACAGCTCATCGCTTGCTGCCGACTGCGCCTGTGGACGGCTTTCCGTCCAATTGAGCCATCTCCCGATACTCTCTGCAGCGTGTGTCCGCTGGCCATGCCAAGGCTGAGCGCCGCTCTCCTCCCATCGCCATGGATCTCGTCACCTGCAAGTGCGCCAGCTGCGACGCCAAGCTGGGCCGCCTCGCCAACCTGTGGACGCAGATTGGCAAGAAATATTTGACTCCGGCGGCCCAGCTGGAAGCCGACGGGCCACTCCATGTCTCAACGTCTGGCTCCATTCGCCAGGGCGACGCCGACACTTTGGTCGGCGGATGGTGAGCGAGCCCATGCCACCTCCACGCATCCACAAGCTACCAGCTAATACGTGTGTGCTCGCGACAGCCAGCTGCAAGATGCCGAGTGCGCAAAATGCCACGCCAAGCTAGGCCAAAAATGTGTGAAGACACCCTCGAATCACGTCTTCCATGAGTGAGCTAGCCCTGGACACCGACCTCTGCTCTGAGCGTCTCTCTGACTTGTGCAGCGGCCAAATCATCTTCCGCACCACCTCGATTACGCTCAAGTCCTATGCGGACATGAGGCGCAAAGCCGAGCCCAAGATCAAAAGCGTTCTCCGGCTGAGGAGCGACTCTACTTCGGCCAATGGCAACGCTAACGGGTCGCCTGCCCAGGAGAGGCCGTCGGCGGAATTCGACAAGGCCGACAGTGGCGCGCCGCGGGCCGGCCCCAACCAGCTCGACCTGTTGCAGCTCCAAGCCGACCTCGACGCGCAGCGCGTGGATATTCACCGCATTGGCGCTACGGGCATGCAGGTCGTGTCCAACTTTGAAACCGCCATCGCCCGCGTGGACCGGCAGATGCAGCAGCTGAGCGAATCCATCGACAGCGTACGCAAGGACGGCGACGGGCACCGGGACGATCTCAGGGCCCTCAAGTCAGAGGTTGAGAGCGTGAGGTGGGATTGTGAGAACAACCCAGTTCTCTCGCGGCTCGACCAGCAGCTTCAAACTACGGATAGGGTCGTAACGGAGCTGCGGCAAGCCCTCAACAAGTCCAAGTCGGATATCACGGATCTCCGCCACCAAGTGTCCGTGACACAGCAGGAGCTCAACGAAGCGAGAAGCGAGACGGCGCGGCACAAGAGCGAAGCGGATGAGGCGAAGCAGATTGCTCACGAGAGCGTGGCCATATCTAAGCAGCACGCCGGCGAGGTATCGACACTGAGGCGAGAAGTCAAGCAACTGAGGCTGGAATTGGCCCAAGAGCGCGCTTTTCAGCCACAGCAGGTCGACCACTCCTCCTTTTCCTCCCACGAGCTGGACATCCTTTCCAGCAGCATATCCAAGATCGGCAACCGCGCCAGCCAGGTCGAGTCGCTGCAGATGGAGTTTGAGCTGTTCAAGACCCGGGTCCTTCGCCTCGAAGCACGCGCCACCATGTCTACCACGACCTCCAACACGGGCTGCGCGACAATCGACGGTGATGTCAGCCCTCGCAATGACGAGAATACCCAGCCGTATTACGAGGGCAACATTCGAAGGAAGAGAGCTTCTGCTGGCAGAGACAACCCCCAGGATTTTGATATGACGCCCCCCAAGCGCGTGGCCCTCTCGTCGTCAGACTTTGGCAGCGCGCTGTCGGGGACTTATGCTCGCTCGAGCGATATGTTCCGCTCTTCTCCCAATACCAACGGCGTTGCTGCCGCATCAGCGACCTCCAGGCGGACCAGGGCCGGCGGCGTAGGTACTAGAAACACCGCCAAGCGAGGCTGGAAAGCTGGAAGTTGAATCGAGCAAGTCGCCATTTCCAATGATGGTTTATGATGTATTTCGGTTGGATCCTCATCTCCCGTCAAGCCTCAAAGTCCATCTTAAGCACGGCTCGCCCCAAGGTGGCGAGCGCGTCTACCTGCTTAACGACGGCGAAATCGAAGAATGCCTTGGATTGATGGCTTGTTGGGTCCTGCATCCAGGACTTGATGAGAGAGAGCTCCTTGTCTCTGCCGGCGAGCTGCGCAATGTCCTGCAGCATCTCCTGGGCTTCCACGGCGAGCTCCCACTCGGTGGCGTAGCCGACGGGTCCCGATCGAAGTACCATGGTTAGCAGCATCTGGCACAGCGAGACTTGGTCGATGTCGCGCAGTATCTCTTGGGCCTTCTGATCAAAATTGGCCTTGGCTGCCACGGATGCGACGGCGTTGCCAAACGCAGCTGCCTCCTGCGCGGTGTTGGCCAGGAGCTTGGCGATCATGAAGATGTTCTTGGCTCGGACGGGGTGGAAGGGTGTAACGTATCGGTATGGGTCACAGTTGGTCGCAACGAAGCATGCCATTGCCAACGCGAAGGAGAAGTTGCCGTCCTCGGCGTAAAATATCGCGATCTCGGTCAGGACTTGGGGTACAGGAGTCACAGCCCACAACTCACCCTTGGTCAAGCCCTTGCAGGCGCGGTACTGCGCAAGCAGCTTGCTGCGGCGCTCGTTGAGCGATCCCGACGGCTGTTGAGCTTCCGTTGCTATCGTGGCAAACTCTCCAGCGGTCCTCGCGAGGGCCTGCCTCGCGCCGTCGCTTATGGCTGGGTGGTCCTGGGCCTCCAAAGATACCAGACTGAGACAGGGCGGAGTGATGTCGCGAGAGGCGGCGCAGACCTGGTAGACGTTGAGATCGGCTTTGCAGCGGGGACAGTTGCACTCGAAGCAGTAGGGCGAGAGGGCCTCCTTTCTCTTGGCTAGGGGATACGTGTAGTCTTGCGAGCCTTTCGTTAGCAGACGTGTCGAACGTTATGTAACAGCGCGTGCCAACCTGTGTATGAAATCTCAATCTCTTGGCCCGCTTCGATAACCCTCTCGGCCCGCAGAACCGCCGTGCGTCCGACGAACTGAACCATGGCGTTGGGCACGCACGAGTGGTTCGCCATGGCGAGCGTCGGCTCGAGGAAGATGCCGACTTGCCCCAGGTCGGCGTCGTACCGGTGAAAGGCATTTGTCTGAATCTGCGATCCTGGGGATGAGCTTCGCCGCCTCCTCTCCGCAGCAGCGGCCGTCGACCACGCGCCTCACGTACCTTGCACAGCAGCTCAACCGCCCTCTTCACCTCGTCCTCGCCCGCCTTCATGCCCGCGAACGCACAGCCAGCCATGCCCATCATCTCCAGGTCCCTCCACGCCGCACCCCCGGCGGCCCTCCGCTGGCGCTCATGGCCCTCGAGCGCGCCGACCGTGGCCCCGACCTCGGGCACCAGCAGGGCCCTCAGCAGCGCGCGCACGGGGGTCGGCAGCTCCGCGCCCGGTCGGTCCCCTAGGCGCCGTCGCTCCAGGAGCTTGCACTCGCGCGCGTGGCCGGCGCGCCAGGCGGCGGCCTGGCACGCGGCGTCGCAGTAGTAGGCGGCGCGGCAGCGGGTGCACGCGCGGGGCTCGCCCGGCCGCAGGCAGTGGCTGCAGACGAGGGCGAGGTGCGTCCGCGACGGGAGCAGGATGGTAGGCTGCGTGAAGGCGTGGATGGTTGCTCCCGGGGCGAAGCGCTGCGTTGCGTGCAGAGCGCGGCCCTTGGTGGCGTGAGGGCGGATTTGCAAGGACGGCGGCGGCGGCGGTGGCGGTTGCCGAGACATCGCTGGTGATGGGAGCGATGATGCCGCTTTGTAAGGTTTTGAGGTTATGATGATGAGTGCGATGTGAGTGAGGCTGAAGAGTTGAAGTCGGTATGTAAGAGGTGAATTTTAAGACTCGAATTTTGGCC
The DNA here is from genome assembly GCA_024340005.1 of Tolypocladium tropicale. Classification (NCBI taxonomy): domain Eukaryota; kingdom Fungi; phylum Ascomycota; class Sordariomycetes; order Hypocreales; family Ophiocordycipitaceae; genus Tolypocladium; species Tolypocladium tropicale. The sequence goes on along the minus strand of JALHBU010000023.1, from coordinate 13,224 downwards.
AGAGCGTATGGCGTTCACTGACCGCTCCACAATCGACCATCAACTCCACGTTCAGTCAACTCCACGAACGTGATGGACCATTCCTTTCCCCTATGTTAGACTCTCTGTTCGTTTGCGATCCAGCATTTAGCTTTACGTATCTACATTTTCGGCTGGGTGCTCACGGATCAACAAAATAAATGGCATGCTCGGACAACCGTCTCTAACAAACATCCATGGCTGGGTATAATTTCTAAGTAGCAACGTATCGGTACAAAACTCACGTCTCTATGCATCTACAACTCCTCGTGCCTGGGAGACGCGCTAGGCCTCTTCCTTGTCGCCGCCAGCCTGTCGTGCAGGTCCCTGCTCCAGTGGCTCTTATCCCCCTTGTTCGCCTTCATGATGCGGGCGACATGATAGTCCCAGCACCCCTCCGCGCCCGTCGACTCAGTCGTCTGGCATTGCTTGTCGCTCAGTTTGGACACTTTGGGCCACTGTCCCAACTCGGCGCCCATGTCTTCGTCCAGGAAGTTGTCGAGCACCAGTTGCCCAACCTTTCGCTGCGCGCCCGCCCATTCGCCCCCGTCGGGCAACAGGACCTCGAGGAGGCCCTCCATGCCGCCATTGGCCAGGAACTCGCTCCTGATGAAGTTGTCTTTGATGAGGCCGTTGATGGCTGAGACCTTGGCCTTGGCCCTTGAGGCTGATTGCCCGTTGCCCGTAGGGTCAGTGTTGCTGGCAGGAGTAAAGCTCGAGAACAGACTCTCACGGAGAGTCTTGTCAGTGCCGGGGCACTTGGAGTCGACAACGCTGGACCATTCTTTGGCTACTTCACTCAATGCCGATGGGTTGTTCTGCAAAGCACTGGCGAGAATCGACGCTGCCTGCTGGTCGCGGGGCGTAAACTTTTCGCTTCCAGGAGCCTTCTGGTCCGCCATGAGGCAGAACAGCGTCTTGACAGCGTCGGGATTCTCGGCAATCTTGAGGCCGTAGTAAATGTCGTGAGAAAGGTCTTCCAGTCCCTCGAGCGCCTCATCGAACGCATCATCTCCGGCAACGGCACCAGTCCCCAGTGCCTTCATGATGGAAGCAAACGACTCAGACTCATGTTGAGGCGGCTGCTTGACCATGCCCACGGGCTCATACTTGGGAGCGCCCTTGGGCACCTGAGGCTCTTCGGGCTGCTGCGGCTCGACGACAACGACGGCCTGGTCCACGGGTAATCCCTCCAAGGCCGGGTTGTCCTCATCCGGCACGTTGATTTTGGCCTCTTTCTCGCCGGTCCAGATGTTGAGCCGCACGTGCAGCCCCTGGGGAAGCTCCTGGTCGTCGTGGACTGTTTGAAACTCGTCGGTTGGCTCAAATATGCGTGGGTAACATTCTTTTGGATCGCATGTGTGGCAGATGAGGTCGGGATTTGAGTCGGCCAGAGCTGGCGTGACGGCGAGGCAGAAGAGCATGCCGAGAATCATGGCCAAGAGAAGAGGCAGCCATGTCGATCTTGACCGTCCCCGAGCCATTGTGTGAGAGTTCATGAGAACAAAAATAAATGAAAATGAAAGAGAAGGCAGAAAGACGAATTTATACGTCCGGGGCCGATGTCAGAAGTGCTCGGTAGTCGTCGTCCCTCCCTGTTCGTAGCCACTTGGCAGCCGCTGAGGCAGGGCTAATTGTGAAGCAGAAAGTGTCGGCTGGCGGAATGCCCAGGAAAAGAAGCATCAAAGAATGTACCTTGTGAAGCGGAAAAAAGATCCTTGATATAGCGCCCGTGTGAGTCAGGTGTGTGAAAAGGACACCTTCGACCCAGCCATGATGTGGATATCGAAGTTGAAAGAAGGCCAGAAGTGAAGTTGCCACTGAACTTGGCAGATTTCGATTGGCTGCAGACCGTAGTGGGGCCTTTGTCATCGACAGCAGCGCACTTCACTTACACGCCGCCGCCAGCAGCGTGGAGAAACTTTCTGCCTCGCTGTGAGAACGCAATGCAGGATTCTTTTTCTCTTACTTCAAGAACCGAGGGCGGACATTGAAGAGAGTAGTGCGGAGATGATGTCGCAGAAACTCGTGGTGTAGCGACTGGGCATCCTCCTACTTCAGCGCGTCTGGAGGGGCTGGGAAGATGCAAGCTAAGAGAGTTGAGAGACGGCAACGACCTCGAACAGCTGGCGCATTCATCAACATCCAAGTGAAGAGGCCCAATATGCCTACTGGACCTCCACACACGAAAGGGACATGCTCACCTGCCGCGTCCTGCTAGCGAGCCTGCAAGCCGCCCCGGCCGCCTCTCCGAGTCTCCTGTGGGCTTCATAAGGTACCTTGACCCATCAAAGGCACGCGCCGTGACTTTGCATAAAGTATCCTGTACTACCGTACGGAGTGTATCTCGCCGCGATTCCTCAATCAGATTAGATAGCCCTGCAAGGCCTTCGACACGTGGATTCCATCGCGCGTTGGAATTTGTGTTTGATTAACCTGCGCGCACGCGGGCGAAGCCGCCGCCGTTGAGCCCCGCGCCCCCCTTGCTGCCGAAGCGGCCCACCCCAGCCGCAGTAGTCGAGAACACTCGTACGCCGTACCAGCACATGCCGTGCGATCTGCGCGAGTGATTGAGGTGATTTTGTTTTTCTTTTTGGATCACAAGCAAAGTAAGAGTGTACTCCGTAGTCGATAACGTTTTAATATAATTAAAATAGCCGCTCAAGCTACCTTTTTTATCCCTCGACCACGTTGCATTGCTGCCAACGATCCTCGAACACGGGAAGCTACCCCGTACAGCTAGGGGTACCTTAGGCACGAGCAATCACCCGACCTTAGTGGACAGTTCGCATTTCGCTCCATCCCCTGCCTCCGCCGCGGCCAATCACACCGCGCCGACTTCCAGAGCTATGGCCTCCCTGACCCAGGGCTCGTGAACATCGATTGTCCTGCCGTCGACATCAACCTTGGTCTTCACGGCGCGCGACTGTCCATCAGCAGCCCAGACCACACACATCTTGGACCTCTCCAGCTCCCCAACGGCCCGTCGCTCGTCATCGCCCACCGACAACTTTCGCCTTGTCGCGTGCGCGCCTTAAACGCAGCCCGCTCAAGGGTTGACCACCACCACCCACCACTCGCCACCCTTCGCCCGCCAGCTCCGGCCCGTCGCCTCGCGGCCTCGCAACCGACTGCCCACGATGCCCTCCCCACGACGCCTGCGCCTGCTCCTGCTGGCCGCCATCGTCACCGTCGTCATCTTCCTCTTCTACGGCTCGGGCCTGAACGCCGGCAAGCCCGAGTCGCGCGCCATCCGGGACTTCTACCACAAGACCATGGACGGCATGAGCAAAGGCGGCGGCGCCTCGCCGGGCCAGGCCGTCATCGACTCCAAGACGGGTAACAAGGTGGGCCACATCCCCGTCGACAAGGACGGCGACGGCGACGTCGACGACGACGACAAGGTGGCGTCGGCCCGCACCCGGGAGCGCCTCAAGCAGGCCGAGCAGAAGGCCAAGGACCAAGCCAACGAGAAGGCCCCCCTGAGGCCGGATCCCCCGAGCCAGGTCATTGGCAAGGGCAACTCGGCCGAGGGTCAGGTCAAGATCAAGGACACCGCTGACAAGGGCGCCTCGTCCGCCGGCAAGGGCGCCATGACCGAGGAGAGCAAGGAGGAGCACGACGCCGAGGTGGAGATGAATCGTATCCTGAAGAAGGCGCCCGGTACGTCCCCCTCCTCGAGGACAAGCTCAACTACCTGAACTGAACTAATGTGCTTGCCCACCAGTCATCATCTTCTCCAAAACGTACTGCCCGTACTCGAAGCGCGCCAAGGGCATCCTCCTCGAAAAGTACACCATGAAGCCGGCCCCCTACGTCGTCGAGCTCGACGAGCACCCGCTCGGCAAGCTGCTGCAGGACCAGCTCAAGATCAGGACGGACCGCAAGACGGTCCCCAACATCATGGTCAACGGCGTCAGCATAGGCGGCAGCGACGAGATCGTCGAACTCGACAACGCCGACCGGCTGGCCGCCAAGATCCGCGACCTGGGCAACAAGCGCGTCGAGGTCAGCGAGCGCTTCAGCGCGGGAAGCCAGCATTGAAAACCGCGCCTTCGGTCGCAGGGGCATTCGCACCTCTCTCTTCTTACTCTCTCTCTTATTTTCGTCATGAACAACTTCCGTCTTGTACTCTCGCATCGCAGTCTTCCATTGGCTGGAAGCATTGGTGGGCCTTTGAGCCCCGGATAGCATCTTGGCATCTATGGGTAGGGGTCTCTGGGAAGGAGCTGGGTTGCCGCCGCGGGCGTCCACCGCGGCGGCTCAAAAGACGCTCGGGAATATGGAGTTGCGGCGCACAGGGATGTATAACAATCAGAAACAAAATGGGAGACGCGGAGGCCATCTTGCTTGGGATGCGAGACTCTTTTTTATATTTTTCTTGTAACTACCTGCCACTCTGGACTCAGCAGTAGCTGTCATGTTTGTGGTAAACGATGTGCAGAGTACGAAACAGATGCACGCATGCTCATCGAGGAGCAGTGAATCAGGCCACTGACAAACGGGCTCGTGACGCGTTCAGTTGAAGTCCCTCCTAACAGACAATGAAATGCCATGTGCGGCGGCCCGGGGCTATAATCCAAGGCGGAAGTAAGGTAGTTCAAGAACAGTTTCTGCCCTGGCACAGCTGCGAGGGCGAAGCCTTGACAGCTGCCAACGCTTGGGGTTGCTGAGCCGACACTTGTCAACCTCGTCTCGCAGCTTGGGCACCTGGCACAAGCAGCACATAAAGTTCGAAACGCTAGCACGCCCAGGCCTTCTTTCTGTTCTCTGCAGCCTTCATCTCACTGCCAAAGCTGCTTTGCCGCGCGTAAACTCACGACGCCAAGATGCAGAGGCTCGACGACTTTCTCGTGCTTCGGGTCATTGAGAACTGCGACTTGGCCACGATCCAGGCCCTGCACGCCATCCCGGTAGTCACCTCATTCCCAAGACAGGATATTGGCTGCTTCGTCTCGCAACAGGAGCTAACGTCTTCACGCCATGAACTAGGTCTTCAACGACCTCATCGAGAGGTACACCACCAGTATCATCAAAGCCATCATCCGTTCCCACCTCGGTCAGAGCGCGATCCGAGAAGGCTTCGTCACCGATTCATTCAGGGCCAACAACACCCTGAAACCCCTCCGAAGAATCCTGTCAGTTGTCAACTGGGAAACCGCCGTCGCTGTCGAGAGGCGCATTGCTATAGTCGACAAGATTCTGGACAGCGAGCTACTCTACACGAGTCGTAACAGTAACTGGCCCAGGCTGAGCGATCCTGCTCACCGTGAGTCCATGCGCCGCATGGTTCGAGAAGGAATCGACCATTGCGACCGCCTCGCAGACTTGGAAGCTGCCGTGATCGGCGGTGAGAGTCTGGACCAGTTCGACGCCCCTCCACTCGCATTAGTGAGCATCGAGACAGAGGTTGCCTGTCGTTGGGCCCTCGACATTTTTCTCGAACAGACGGATCGGAGAAGCCAAGCCGAAATGAACCGGGAAATGTACGTGCGCTGGTGTGTTCGGGGTCGCCAGAGTCAATATCTCGTGTCCCTCAGCACCAGACAGCTGCTATGCATCGCGCTCCTGCTGTGCCTTGCGGGAGTGAGACTACGCAGCCACAATGATCAGGATCTCAGATACGTTAGCTTCGTCATGGGACTCAACGAGGTCATCATGCGACATGGGAGCTGGTTCCTGTCGTCGTGGAACGCGGAGAGCCAGGTCTGTCCGGGCCGCTATTTCCATCATGCTTTCGATCTGAGCACCTCGGCATTTCGCGACCTGGAGAAGTGCATGAGCGGAAGAGGGGTGCAGTGGAAGGGCGCTGGCCGGGAGGAAATGTCGATGGTGCTGGACAAGGAGCTTCGACGCCGACTGGGCCCGACTCGCCGGGAGGATACTGTGGGGATGCAGGCCATGATGAGGCTTGATGAGATGATCCGAGGGCCTCAGACGGTCAGGCCGGTGACTTTTATGTTTGCCGGAGCACCGTTTGACTTGGGAACACAGCGAAATTTCTCCCTTGGAGCTTTTATAGGTGACCCCATAATTAGATCGGCGTGAGTATGGCAGGTTGGAAGGGTGAAATGGTCACCGGGAGAATTCGGGCTCCCTCCTTACTGCGGCACGCGCTATCAAGTCTCGTTTATTAGTTTCATTTGCATCGCGGACGGATGAATAAATGGACGGTTGGTTGGACGGGTTGGCTGGTTGGCTGGATCGAAACTCCGTACTCCGTGCTCCGCAGACGAATCAAAAATTACCCCAGAAAGGTCACCCCAGAAATCTTTCAGGTGAGTAACCTTGTTGCGTAGAGGTCCGGGGGAAGACGCGGCCCCCAAAAAGTCTTGCAGGGTCTCGGAGGCGACCCGCGTCAAATGACGGCCGCGTCCTCGGGATCGCCCGCTGACGACGTGCTTATTTGGGCGACGTTTCGACATCTTGCGTCGTAGAGTCCATGATTTGGGGACGTCGGTGTCTGCCCGATGCGCTTGACCAGCGGAGAGCGCTGCGCACATGCCGGATTCTCGGCGAGCCTGGCACCGTCGGGCTGCTCGACTAGCCGGGGGCCCCTGCGGATGGCGTTTCCTGGGCACGGTCCACGGAGGGTTTGGTGGTGGTGGATGGCGCGATGGGCGCGGTGAGGTGAAGCCAATTACACGGCCCAGAAGCGTGAGATGCGTCGGGTGTTAGCGTGCGAGGGGAGCAAAAAGGCCGTTTGAGGCGCGGGGAGGGGGGAGGTGATGTCGAGCCAACAGCAGCTGCCAGCCCTGTGATGCGCAGGGTACGGAGTTAAGGTAGTTACGAGTTCGGGCCACCTGCCTCCTCACCTTGGAGTGCGTGTAGGTAGTGCAGTTACCTAGGTACCTTCCGCAGTGCCTGGCCCCGATCCGCTGAAAACCCCAGGAACCACCTAACTGCCCACCCGCCGCCCATCACGAGCCAAGCCTCCTCGCGCCATGACGATGTATGGGGCGGATCCACGGCCTGGCTGGGACGCCTGGCCACGGACCCGGGGGCGGGCCCTGGGGCTGAAGCTGCGACCTCTTCTCAGGCTGGCCTGGCGTCGAAGCCGTGTGGCTGAATGAAGCCAAGCGCCTCGTGTGTCGTCCCCCCTTGTGCGCTGCCGCCGCCCATCCAGACCTCCTACGAAGTACTATCGGTGCGCCAGGCTCGCTCCCATTGGGCCTCGATCCTTCTGGCTGCTGAGGCCGCTCGTCGTTGGCTCGTCGCAATCGCAGCGCCCAGGCCTCGCTGCATAAGAAACGGGCGTCACCCACTCGCCGGGCACCCTCGCCTTTTCCCTTCCCGTCCGCCGCCCAACGCTACCGGCTGATATCGTATCGTCCTCGTCCTCGTCCTCGTCGTCGACCCCGCAGAAGCGTCGCCGTCCTGGCTCGGGTGCCCGTGCATCGACTGCTCGCCACCGACTCATAGCGCAGCCAGCGCGACAGAAGCGCCAAGCGGCCGCCGATACCGCCTTTCCCTTCTACAAGAGCGGCGCGTCGAAACTCGAAATCCCAGCCCGCCAGCTCCATCGCAACCGCCAGCCTGTCAGCGGCAGCAGCAGCAGCGTCAACGTCACCATGCGTCGCCAGTCCACCAGCTCCACCTCGGACGCCTCGTCCACCTACTCGGGCTCGACGGCCTGCTCCTACACCAAGGACGCCGTCCCGGAACCCCTCCCGGAGCGGCGCCGCGGCCTGCGCCAGAAGGCCCGCGACGTCGTCCACGACCTGGGCGCGCCCCCGACGCGGAGGCAGGACGCCAAGGACGGCAAGCACACGTCCAACTTTGCCGAGGTGGCCCTGATCGGGGACGCCCTCTCCAACGCAACCAAGATCTGAGGTGCCCGACGGTCAGCGGCTGGGGGGGAATGTTTCCGGTGGGGGAGCGAGGCACCGACCAGGGACAAGGGATTGCAAGTTATCACGGGCGCAAAACGGCGCAGGGCGCGAGAGGGAGCGTTTCTTTTTTAAAGCTTTTCTTTCTTCCTGATGGACTGGACTCTTGCTTTTCGTTAATGACACCTTCGGAGGCCGGGCGTTTGCTGGGGGGTTTTGCAAGCTGCGACGGTGGAGGGATTGCTTTGGCGTTGGGACTTGTGCGCCATCTCAGACACGGCCAATGGAGGATTCACGCTGCTTTTCGATATCACTAGCGAATGCGATTATACCGCCATGAAGAAACTGTTCAGTTGTGAGCCCGCGTGCCGCTGAGGCCGTAATGAAGGTATTCCCGAGTCTACGTCATCTGGTTCGTCTCGCCGTCGGCCGTCATGGGCTGGGCCCAGCAGTGTCACACTGCCTCGGATCGGTAAATGTTTACTATAGCATGTTGGACAACAACGTTTCTCTTGTGTACTGGCGAGCGCACATTTACCTTGGCGTGTTGGTGAGCCTCTATGCGGGCTTGCCGTTGAACACCTGGTTCGGGGTCGTTGGCGGATATCCACCTTGAAGTGCCGCACCCAACCGTCTCGATCTCAGACAACCCCAGCGATTGCCGGCCGGCTGACTAAAAGCATCGGCATTTCTCAAAGGGCTGCAGGCATTTGTCAAGATCTCCAGAGCTCCAGGCAAGATGCTTTGTAAACTTTGGCAGCGGGTTTGCTCTTCCGCGCCGGCAGCGTGGCCCCTATTGGTCCTCGTCCCGATCCGTCCATCGGGATATCCGCCGCCGCCTCGGGTCCGCCGCCACCTCTTCCGACGCGCCCCGCCAGGCCCGAAGCTGCATCCCGGTCCGGCCTGGCTGACTGCGGCAGAGCTGCGCGAGTGCGGCGTCGTCCGGGCGAACTTCCTTGTATGGCACGTGCCGCTGAGGATGCGGATGACAAACTCGGCGGGACTTTCTTCAGAGTGGGCATGACGTTGAAGCGGATCATAATAGCGAGTCCCTTGAACTTATAAGTCCCCCACGTCGGCTGCTTCTACAACTCTTCAAGCGCCGCCCCTCCGTCTCATCCTCCACCGCAGCCTCCGTCGCCCGACCGACCTTGACCGCTCGTCGCGAAGCATCCCCCCTCACAAACCACCACCATGACCTCCCTCCCCGCGACCCAACGGGCTGTCGTCATGACGGCCAAGCGCGCGCCCTACGGCGAGCTCGAGGTGCCCGTCTACCCGCCAGCCGCGGGCGAGATCACGGTGCGCGTCGAGTGGACGGCCGCCACGCCGCTGGACCTCCACCGCGCCGACGGCGGGCTGCTCATCCCCTCGTACCCGTCGCAGACGGGCGGCGGCGGCCTCGCGGGCACCGTCGTGGCCGTTGGCTCCGGGGGCGACGTCAAGGACCTCACCGTCGGTGACCGCGTCATGGCCTTCGCCTTCCACGGCGGCAAGGAGGCCAACGTCCAGGAGTACGTCACCGTGCCCGCCTACCTGGCGTCGCGCGTGCCCGAGGGCCTGACGCTGCAGGCCGCCTGCACCGTGCCCGTCAACCTCGTCACCGTCTTCCACACCGCCACCACCGACCTCGACCTCGAGCTGCCCTGGCCCCTCCCCGCCGGCTGGACGCCCGAGACGGCCGACCTGCCCATCCTCGTCTGGGGCGCCGGCAGCAGCGTCGGCATCTACGCCGTCCAGGTGCTGCGCCACTGGGGGTACCGCCAGGTCCTCGCCGTCGCGAGCGGCAGGCACCACGACTACCTGACGCGCATCGGCGCCACGGCCTGCTTCGACTACGGCAAGCCCGACGTCGTCGAGAGCATCCTCAGCTACGCCAGGGGCCTCGGCCGGGGCGAGCCCACGGTGCCGCGCATCCTGGACTGCATCGGCTCGCTCGACGGCACGCTGCTGCCTCTGACCAAGATCGCCCAGCGCGGCAGCAGGGTCGCCGTCATGCTGCCCGTCATCCTCAAGGACGCCACCGAGGAGGAGGAGCCCGAGTACGAGATGGACGTGGCCAAGTGCCACACGGACAAGTGGGCCGACGGCGTCATCCTGCGAGGCGCGCGGACGCACTTTTACCTCCAGGTCCGTCTTTTTCCCTCCCTCTTCTGCACCCCTTTTTTCTCATTAGGCTGGGGGCAATGATGCTGACACCTGGCACAGAACGAATTCTTCAAAGAGAGGCTGCAGCCTGAGATCGTGCCCGCTCTGCTGGCGGAGGGGGTCATCGAGCCAAACAGGCAGCGGGTGGTCGAGGGCGCGACCATGTTGGAGCGGGCACAGAACGCATTGGATCTGCTGAGGGCCAAGGCCGTAAGCGGAGAGAGGCTGGTGTTCAAGATCTCTTCATAAGAATTCATAAGAAGAGAGGGAAGCAATAGCGTGTGGCGTCCAAAAAAAAAAATGCTTCAAAGCGCATTGGATGAATAGATAAATAATTGCAATTCACGTCCCATGAAACGCCTGCATTAACCCGGTCATATCTTCGTGCAGATCCTCGGCGTCGAGTTCGCCTCGCCCTTCCCGGTGCCCTTTCCGAGGTTCGTGTGTTCGTATTGTACAGTTCGGCCCGTCAGCCTGCCTTCTTCCCGGCCTGATGCTCGTCTATGTATAGCAGCTGCTCGGGTACATTCGGAGCATCGTCCTTTTTGTTGCTGCTCTAATGTCAATTCGTGGAGTAGAGTGGTAAAGGCCTTTTCGTCGTGCTCGAGTCGCCCCGGGCGGTGAGCTTGGGACAACAATCAATGCCCATGCCTATAGTGGGAAATCAACCTCGCGTCGATAATCGGCAGAGGACGACCATGTCGAGGCCGGCTCGCACGTCGCTGTCGATTGTGCGGTAGTTTTTGTTGTCATCGCTGCTCGTCAGACCGGAATCGCTACATCTCCCTCCATGAAATGGTCCATGGCGTCTACCCCGACTTGCCTACATCATGCGTGTTAGTGGATCCCCACAATCTCTCACCTCGCTCCGTCCCTCATTCAGGGGACAGGAGGGGAAGAATAATACGTACGCCGTGAGCATCAGCCGCGTGAAGTCGTCCAGGTCCGATGGCCGGCCGTACATCCAAAAGTCCTTGAAGACGAGGTTCTCGATCACATACTGCGGCTTGTCACGCCACGCGCGGTAGAACTCGACACTGCTGGGGGCCTCCCAGAGGTGCTTCGAGGCCGTGAAGCTCTGAGACTCGCTCCACATTTCGCAGTTGGCTAGAAGCACAGGCTCGTCAGCAAACCGGTCGGCATGACGGTCGGGCTGCAAGGCGGGCAGGGGACTTACGGTCCTCGGATTTGAGGATATAGAAGAGACACAGAAACGAATACGCAGCCAATATACTCCGCCGCGTGCTCTCAAGGAAGATCCAGCTCTGCGAACAACGGGTCAGCGAATGCTCTCTCTTAACAGTCACCGCTTCCGCCAAAGGGGGAAGGCAACTAACCTCCCAGCTCTTGGGCGGCTCTCGCAGCGAACCCTTTTGCGCCTTCACCTCCGCCTCCAGCTCCTCCTTGACGGCCTCGAGGTCCTTGATCCACTCCAGCAAGACCGACATCTCGCGCTCGGCCGACGCCCTCAGGCCGACGTCACCGTCGAAGACGCGCACCGAGTTGAGTATCGTCAGCGCCTGCACGCGCGCCAGCTTGTCCGAGTGCGTGGCGGCACGCTCGCCCTCGCGGTGGATCTCGCGGGCCGCGTCGGTCACCAGCCGCAGCGTCCACCCCCGGTTGGCCGTTGAGCGCGCGCCGTAGGCCGTGGCGGCCGAGAAGGCGGCCAGGATGGCCCTGGGGAGCTGCGTCGCCCAGAGGCGCGGGTGCGCAAACGGCAGCGCGCGGGTGCGGGCAAACGTGTCATGCAGCGAGTTGAGGAACTGCACGATGAAGCCCAGCCGCGTGCGCGGGTCGTCGACCGTCAGCGGGTCCGTCTCAAGGCACTTGCCCTCGGTGGCCTGGAGCAGCGAGAGGTCTCGGATGGGCTGCGGTGGCTGCACGGCCGCGGGCGGTGCTGTCGACGGGGCGAAGGGGAGCGGCGGGAGGTCCATCTTGCCCTCGCCGTAGCCGTGCAGGTTCCACATCTCAGAGCCCGGGCCCGACGCGTTCAGGAGGTCCACGATGGAGAAGTCGAGCATGCCCGCGTCGGCGTGCGGCATGCCCTCCGGGCTCGTGTCGGTGCCCAGGCTGTCCATGTCGAAGCCCAGGTCGAAGTCGGGCACGCAGGCCGCCGACGACGACGCCGACGACGACGAGGCCACCGAGGCCGCCGCGGCGGGCGGCCGTCCCGGAGGCGTCGATGGAGGCGGCATGCGCTGGTAGACGCAGTCGAGGCCCTTGGCGGCGCAGCGCGAGCACCGCGGCGTGCGCTTGTCGCAGCGCCGCTTGCCCCGGACGCAGGCGTTGCAGCTCTTCTGGCGCGACGCGGCACTGGCCGAAGCGCGGTCCTCGTCGACGAGGGTGCCGAAGCCCGTCATGTCCGAGTCCATCATGATGGCGTTCAGAGATGAAGGCTTTTCTTCCAAGCCTCGCGAGACACGACGGCGACAGGCTTCACGATCCGATAAGAAGCCAACACAGCGGTTGCAAGTAGAGGTCAAGGCTTCATCGGCGAGAGCGAGCAGCACGAGGAAACCACCTATGTGGCCCTTTGCGATGCAGCGTCGATGAGCGGCGCAGCCGGAACCCTTTGGCCGGCTGACGTCGCCAGCGGCTGGGCCACTCAGCGCGGGCTCGGGCTCTCGTCCGACCCCGCAAAGTCCGCGCGCCCCCGCCAACTCCGCCCCGGCCGCGCAACCGCCTCACCAGCCTCGGGTCCCAAACAGGTCCGCAACTCCGCAACTCCGCCCGCCCCGGGGGGCCTCGCGACGCTCCACGCCCACCGCCGCCGCCGTCTCGTTTCGCCTGGCCTCGTCGCCGCGTGCCGGCCGGCGTGCGATTCGCGCGCACGGAAACACGGCTCTCCCGCTGCGTTCCTGCTTGAATCGCCGCCGAAGCCCGGGCGCCCGGGACTCTTCTCACTTGGCGCTGTGCGATGTCAACCACGGAGCCAGATCACCAAACGTCTTCGCACCTCATAACCCTTTTCACGCTTCTCTCACAAGTCCATGTAACTCGAGGCGTAAAGACTCTCGGTGGCGACGTCAATTACCATCGAAATCGTGGATAGTTACTCAGTACATCGCACCATTTCCCTTTCCCTCACCAACGGCCCAATGCAGTCATCCAAACAGCGTCCAATGCATTCCCTCTTGGACCGTCCTTTTTCCGTTTCTCCTTTTAGCCCCCCTACCTGAGCAAATGGGTATATGCAGCAGCCTCTCGGGCCCCCCCCCACCCCCCCCCT